>CABFWB010002902.1:12531-66159 GCA_902151455.1 Timema bartmani | reverse complement strand
TAACTAACTACAAGACAAAGACAAAAGCATGAATGGCTTGTTGGAGATTTCCGTGTCGATTTGCTACAACATTGGACAAAGTAAATTAAAAAGTTTGGTTTTAGTAGAAGGCGAGAGTGAAAGGGGTTTACAAAACTTGGGAAATCCTTCCTAACCCCACTTTTTTTCCTCTCTTTCTTCTTTGTAACCCCCGCATGAAACATCTACCTTCTATTTTCTTTTCAACCCTTACAACAATGAGTCGAGATTATTTCTTTCTCTGCTTTGCCATTTTGGTTTTCTCTGAATCTCACACGCGTTACTTTCGTTGAATGGTAGGGAAAGGGAGAAAAACGAAAAGGGGGTTAGAGGAAAGAACGATTTAATTTTCTTTTTTTTTGCATGCAAATGTGTGCCGACGACGTGGATTAAGTTGTCCCTCTACTTCAGACGTGTTGGTTTAAAGCATGTTTGGACCTTTTCATAAGGTTTTTAGCTGTGTCACGTGACTTTCACCATTTCCTTGGGATGTTGATCGAGGCAATTTACAAAACCTTTCATTTAAAAAGTCCCGCTTTTTTTAATGTTTCAATAGGAAACAATACATCCGGGATGAATAAAAAATACAAAACGAATGCACATTTAGATAAAAAGGATTTTAGTTTCCCTATTTTCCCGCCATAGCGTCTTACTACCCTTCCGGGATATACGTATTTTAATAGAATTAATGAGGCAGAGAATTTTTAAGAACATTTTTAGAGGCAAATTATCAAGACTTATGTGGTGGGAAAGTGGAAATACATTTTGTCAAAACTAGCCTCAATATACCCGACCAGATTTCGAGTTCCAGCCTCCTCGTCACATAAGCGCTGGAACAAATAGAGGGGACCAATGTGCCCATGTCCCCCCCTTAGTCCTAGCGCCTTATATCTTGCTGGAGGGGAGGGGGTAGTCTTAGGAAAAATTGAGCAACAATTCAATCATGATTTTTGCGACAAGTAACATTGTAAAACATTGATAAGCTTAATCCTCTATTTGCATGTCTTAATTTTTCTTAACATACACATTCTTAACATCTCGTCAACGTAATAACACATAATGTTTTTCACAACGACTCAATTTACATGAGTATGGTACTATAAGTACCGAAACATGTCGGAATGAAGTAATCCATCGTCTTTCCAGTGCTGGATATCATAAAGGAGTAATGGGACAAGGAAACAGATAAGACTTAGATTATTCTACATCACTTGATTACGCCATTAAAATTCGTTTGGCAGATATTAACCTCTAAATTCAAATGTTATACTCTAAATTTCATAACACATTTGAACTTAAAACCTTGTTTTGTACATAAGATATTGTATTTCTCAAAGTCTTTGTAATAACAACTCTTAATTATTACATTCAAATTAGCTTAGCAGATGTTAACTTCTGAATTTAAATGTTATACTTTTTACTTCATAACATATCTGAGCCTAAAACATTGTTCTGTCCATACTTTATTGAATATATGTAAGTTTGGTAACAACATTCTTTCACGCGTAGACTATATTTTTAGACTTTTCATCAACTTGTATTTAGTCCAGTTGATGATGCATTATTAATTTTATGTTAAATATTTATATCTGACAATATATGTTTTTCACCTAAAGTATTATTATTATTTAGCACCGCGTCTTACTACCCGTTCGGGTTATACGCTTAAGTACTAATTACACTAATGGATTAGGAATTGGGAAGGTTGAATTTAGAGGAAGTGAACCCGCATTTACGTGGAGGGAGAGTGGAAAACCATTTAGGAAAAACCACCCCCAGTTCACCCGACCGAGATTCGAACCTCGATCTCCCCGTCCTTGGCAGTCGAGCTCAACACGACTAGCGCGTTAGCCAACTACGCCACCGAGGCGGGTTTCACCTAAAGTAAATCCTAATAATTTTTTTGAACTTGTAATTTCACTTAATACATCTGGTTATTTTATAAAATTAATTTCTTTATATATATATTTCTAGAGCAATATATCTAAGTCTTGACTATTAACTATAACCACTCCTTACTTTCAACAATTTTTAGAATGTTTTCTAAAATGTTATACACACATGAGTTAAATGAGTCCATAATACATGGGTTTTTAGCCATGCAGGAGAAAGGAAAATAAGTATATCCAATTTATAAGCAAACCTTTAATTCAAACAAGTTCTGATGTTTTTATCAATCAAATTATGACTCTATATTGAAACAATGACTTAAAAAAGAGCAATAAATATCAGGCTGAGATGGTGATGACTGTACATTATTATTATTATTATTATTATTTTCACGAAATTTGAATCTTCTTGGTTAGTAAATATCGATTTTTTAGAGCTGGGACCGAGAAATTTTCTTTAATTGTTTGTACTTTTCTTCAAACTTTTTTTAGCTTTCTTATATTCAAATATATATTTTGCCTATCAAATAATATCCCAGTGATAGTGATGCTGTTCGCGTTTTACTCGACCTAACTTAGTATGGACATAGTAATATTTTATAAAGTCCCCCCACCCCCTTCACCCAGTTTACAGAGATATTTTATATAAAGAGAATATATATATATATATATATATTGAACATTACCAAGAAACTTTAAAAGCTTTTACAATCATTATCAAAAAATTATTGTAGTTGATGTGTTTGTTAATAATAAGGTTCAATTTTTTAGGCTATTAATTATTTCCCCCCATATTAGCTAAAACAATAAAATTAAAGCCTTGGGGTTCAAACTTCTTTACAATGTTTGAATTACGCGCTTGCTAATATGTTGATATACTAACGCGTTTTGGTTTCAATGTCTGATCACTGGAACTAATGAGAGCCAGACTTATATAGCTTATAGCTTGGATAATAGTGAGGAACAAAATGTATTACTTCCATGAAAAAAAGCTGAGAAAATCAATTAAGAAAATATACAAGGCTGTTAGGATAATATTAACTTTTATTTTAACATAGTGATTTTGTTAAACTCTAGTATGATTAAGGGGAGTCAATCTTAGGTGCATATTTTGTTCTTATAAAATAAAACATTATGTTGTAGGATCCGCCATTTGTGGATATAATACAGTAATGTCATTAGGGTTGTTTATTTTAGAACTATCTGAATAAAGGCCATCCCGAGGGGATAAATTGCAGAATTTTATGGAAATGATGCAAATAATTCCAGTGTATAAAATGCTAAATTTTTATTGATGTAATTTATTTGAGAAATATCTGAATAAAGATCATTCATAGAGTAGATACAATGCAGGATTTTGTTGATATGTCATTGGCTACTACACAGGATTTTCATGAAGATCTTTTATTTGAGAAAGGTTGAAATTGAGACAATTCTGATTGGGTAAAATGCAGGATTTTTGTGGATACGTAAATGGATATAATGCAGGATTTTCATTCAGGTCATTCGTTTATTTGATTTTTTTTTTGAATGGAGAAAATTCCAAGTGGGTACAATGCAGCTACCACATCTGTGTGCATCAGATGAAGGGTGAGGATTGGGAGGTAGTAGGACCTACACCAAGATTCATGAACCATCTGCCGCCTGAGAGCGTTATAACTGAAGACAAGCTGATGACTCAGTTGTTAGTTAAGGAGGGGGGAGGGGGGGAGGGAGAGAAAAGGGTTTGGTAGCGTGGTTGAGATGGGTGCAGATAGAGGGATGGGGGAAGGGGGAGTTTGGATGAGCTAGGGGAAAGGAGGGGTTTATCACACGTAAAGTTAGCAGATCATGAAGCCGCGCTTCTGTTGAGAACCGAAATGCATATTCATAAACGCCACTCAGGTTTTCCCATCAAACTCGACAGAAGAGCCAAGTAGTGTGTGAGTCAGCACCACTAAAGTGGAAAGGAGAGAGCATTCCTTTCTACCTTTCTCTCACTAGGATCCATCTCTATCTTTTATGTTATTTGTCCATATTAATTTACATGTCTATATTGACTTCAGAGATTCATCAAAACTATTTTTGTCAGATTTCTCTTTTGTATCAATCACCATTTAAACTTATTTAAAGCAATATTTTTTATAGGCACGTGTACTATAATTTATTTTTATCCCATTGGGGTTCGATCCAGGGTTTCTCAAAGCCAATTCGTCATCTTCTTATGTGTCATGCCCAAGCTCTTGCCCACATATGGGGTTTACTGCATATATTTGTCATGCCATATTAGTTGATTTTTATTTAAATTCTTTAATGAATCCAAGAAAGATTTGCTTCAGTAAAGAGCCTAAATTTTTAATTATATAATTTATATAATTATATATCTTTATATAAACATGTATTTTATAATCTCGTCTATGAGTTTGTATTTCCATGAAAATTAAAATTGTAGTGAAGTCATACTTTTATTAATAAAATATATTATTTGATAAAATATAATATTATTCTTTATACATTATAACTTTATTTCTGTATACTTTATGAAATACAATAATAAAAAAATCTGTTTTAATAAAAAAAAAGGTACTAATTTGAAAACGATGTGAGTTTGTGTTTTTTTTGTAACTTTTGAACTAAATGATGAATCTGGACACAAATTGGGAAACACAATGAAACTTCGTTGTTTTAGCTTCTAATTTTCCTTCGGCCTATCATTTTGATAACAGGAGTGTTCATAGTTCAATAAACCTATAATCGATATAAGGTAAGTTTGGTACTAAAAGTAACAAATCGTTTGAATCCAAGCTTGAATTTACTTGATATGCTAAAATATGTCAATAACCTGCTAAAAGTAACCCATATATAATTTAAAATATGGTACACTGATTCAAATTCTACCTAATAATAATAATAATAATAATAATAATAATAATGATAATAATAATAATATCAAAATATTTCATCCAGACTAATTTATAATAATAATAATAATAATAATAATAATAATAATAATAATAATGATAATAATAATAATAATAATATCAAAATATTTCATCCAGACTAATTCTACACACTTGTCACCAACAGCCTCAATTGGAAGGCCTGTTTTTATACACATTGGATGTTGTGAGTGGCGAATGACATAACGGGTGTTGCGAGGATAGTTATGATGAATCAATAAACAAATAAACTAGAAGAGCTAACTCGAAAAGCAGGTGTCGGCAATCCGTAGCTAAGAAACCAGGCCGGTCGCCCGGTTTAAATAGTGAGGGGTTTGAAGCCCTCGGGGCTGACTAAGGGAGATCGTAAGCTGGGAGGTCACGTTGCTTGTCACGGGGCCACGCGGACTAGGTCATCGGGTTCACCAAGTACCAGTCGGGGCTGCCGCTCAAGCCCAGGGATCCAGGTTCGACAACTGTGCAGGGACCACCTAGCTGTCAGCCAGGTCATAGGTAAAGCCTCATAACACCTCGTTCGGTCACTCGCTTCTCTATATTCATTGAATTCTTCATTTTAACTTCAGTTCTGATATCACATTTGTATTAGAATAGTAGTATTAATATACCTTTAAAAACAAGTCTAACGTCAATAACAAGCCCACACAAGTATTCATATCATCTCCCCCTTATCCTCGGCCAAAGACATCCTGACCGATCTCCAGGCTCACACAGTTACACATTCATAAAAGCGGGAGGTGACACAGTCATATCTTTAGGCACAACAACTATATTATGATAAATCCTTTTTTATCTCCCATAACGTCTTACTATCTATCTGAACTATATGCATTTAACTACTCTAATAGGGTAGGGAGAGTAAATGTACCCACATTTGCGTGGAGGGAGTGTTTTGAAACCATTTAAAGAATAAGAACCTCCTCAGTACATCAGACCGGAATTCAAACTCTGACCTCTACTCCGTGGGCGAACCAGACTAAATTAACCTTACGTTTAGTCCTCGTGACCACCGATGCGGGATGCTTGGAAGCGAAAGCCGAACTGTGGAGTTACTTTCAATAGGGCTCCATTTACTGTCGTTAGTTCACGTAATTATGTGCTATAAATGCATCATATTATAATTAATTAAATTTGTAACCAGGTAAAGTCTGTAAAGACACGAGAATCGTGGTTCTTAATGAAAGCGTTACGACACGGGTGATGTGAGCCCAGCTCTGTGGGTGTATTTATGTGTGTGTGCGCATGTGAAGGCCTGGTTGGCTCGGCCTGGCTGAATGACGACAATATAGTAGGTTTGTGCTCGTCTGTGAGACGTGTGTACGAGTCCCACGGTTCTCTACACATAATTAGAGCCAGTAATTAACTGTCTTTGAGCCTCTGGCGAGACGCAAGTGTGGAGAAGAGGGACGGGAGAATTGCGCGCGCGAGAGAGAGAGAAACGGGGAAAAGGTGATTGAGGTTACGTGGAAAGAAGGAAGAGATGGCAGAAGCAGACTGACAAACAAGACGATGAAAGGGTTAGGGAAGGAAAATAAAAAAGTGTAGACAGCCAAAAATTATACGATCACGGTTAAAAGAGTTTGTGAGAGATTGGTGGGTAGATTAGAGCGGTTAGAATGCCTGACTCTGATTAAGGAATGCTGGCATTCAATTTCGACTGACTGTAATGATTATGTTTAAAGTTATTTACAAATATTTTAAGTTAATACCAATCTACTTATTATTTACTCTCCTCATATATTCTTTTTTTAAAATAATTTAATCTTTTTGATAACCAACCAATTTATTTTTATTTCACAGCAGATATTTTTGTGGGCGTAATGTAACTCTCAACCCGTTCGAACTATCCGCATATTTACACTAATGTGGTAGGAATAAGAGATATACAATTGGGAGGACAAGTACATGTATTTGTTTGGAGTTAACAAAACACTCTCATTACACTTGGATGGGATTCAAACACCAAACCCCCGCCATCAGTACACTGAGCTAGACGAGCCTGACATCAATGCAGGTCACAAAAATATCAATACGGAGATAAATGAAGTCTTTCTCTATGGATAAGTGGTCAGAAGAGTCAACTATAAACTTTTAGGTGGGGATGCATAGAACACGAGAAAAGGTAAGTGTTTTTACAGTTTCTACAGCAAAACTTTTTTTGCTCAAAATAAATCAAATATGTCTTTTATGCTAACACACAGTTTAATTTTATCCACATGATGACCTCAACAGTTGTTTAATATCTTTCAAGGGTGTCCTGAATTTTCATGAAAACTTTTTCTCTTAATTTAGAAAGGTTTTTAGATAATGCCACTGTGCTCATGACAGATATTCAACAAATGTTGATATCATCACGTGAAGAAAATTAAATTCAATGTTTGTACAGAAGCAATTTTTTATTTTATTTTGAAAAAAAATGTTTTGCTATAACAACTGCAAAAAAACTCATTTTCACACGTTCCCTACAGCCCCTCCTTAAGTCTAGTATGCACTTGCAAACATTTTTCCAGAAATATTAATTTCAAACATGTTGCTCCTGTTTCTGAAATGTTTTCTAGTATTTTCGGAAACAGTTTACGAACTTTTATTTTTTTCGTGTTTTTTTTTTGTTTTTCCCAAAAAAGGAAAAATGTTTCTTACCATACATTTCAAGTGGGTTATAAAAACAAAATTTTTCGTGTCTGTACGCGTTTGCCATAATTGTCAACAACAAACAAACAACAAACTTAGGCCGGAACAGTCGTTCATTATTCTGGGACCAACAATTTATAAAATAACCTCAATATCTGTAGTAGACATGCGAGTGAATTTCCTAAAACCACTGCTATCTTCAAGCTTTAGTTCTACCAGAAGCTTATTTCCATAGTATAAACAATTATTTTAAAGCACTACGAACCCATCATCATTTACTTCTTCTCTTTCTTCTTGAACAGTCCATAACTACATCAAAAGCAAAAGCCATAGCATTCTCCTTCTCGAAAGACATCTTCTACTCAACTGAAATCTATACGGGAAACAATGTTTCTTCTATGAAGTCTTAACACGAAACCATATTTGTTTAACCAAACAATGTGTTTCCCATGTGTGCAAACTGTTTCCTTATGTTTGTAAGCAACAGGAAACATGGAGAAACAATTTTTGCAAACACTGTTTCCAAGTGCGTACAAGGCTTACCTTTGTATGAGTGGTGATGATGAAGATATTCTTAAACGGCTTACATGTTCGCCCTAATATACAATTAATAAATGACCAGGTATTAGGGCTGATTGTGAAGTATTAGAAATCCGATACCTTAGCTCACTCGGCAGCGTGTCTGTCTGCTGAGCTAAGGGTCCCGGGTTCGCCTCCCGGTATGGCCGAAAAATGTTGGTGAAATGTGGGCTTACCCGTTCACAGTGATGAATCAACGGCCGGGGATTGGATGTTGTGCCTGTCCTATTCTTAAGTTAGGTGATAAGGTATATGAAGCTACGACAGGCCTAGTAAGCCGATAGTCGAAAATATATGGCTTTAATAAAATAACTGACCCTGGCCATAGGCTGGAAACAGTAATGGATGTAAAATACAGTGTAATATAAGATATTGTCTTCTGTTAAGTAAGTTCAAAGTTTTGTGCTGATATAATGTGAGGAGCAGGAGAGGAAAAAGCACACTAATCAGAAATATAATAAAAAAATTATCACACTCATTGAATTGTAATTCAACACTAATTTTTAATCTATATTTTTGATTATTTTCTTTTGCAAAAAAATAGCGTTATTTTTTTCAAAGCAAGTTCATATAATTAGTTTGAAATAAATAATGGTAAAACTGAGTCGTCGAATAAATTATTTAACTCCCAGCTTATCTCAATATTTTTATAAACTAATCTAAGTTTAAATTAAGTTCAATTTTAATAAATAAGATAATTTGTGACTACACATAACTAAGACTGAGAGAGTTAAGGTTTATATTCTTGTTTTTTTAAATCAAATACAAATATATGTGGAAAAAATGTAATCTACTTAAATAAGCCATAAACCATTATTTACGCTGACGTCACATCAGGCAATCAGTTTATTTATGAGTTAATCATCATTTCTGATGTCAATACCTTGATTGATGAGTTATTTATTACCTACCATCTCATTGATTAGTTATTCCATAGGCTCTTGTTCGCAAGATTATTTTATTGAAACGGCAAAAAAAAATAAAAAATTGTAACCTCAAACTTGATTTATTGATACATCTACCATACCCATACATTCTTACTGTTTTGAAGATAATCGAGTCATTTTTATTTTATTAACACCACGTCTTACTACCCGTTCTGGCTGTACGCCCGTGTACTTATTACGCTATTGTGTTAGGAAAGAGGTAGGTAGAATTTAGATAAAGTGTACCCCAATTTGCATAGAGAGAAAGAGAGAGTGGAAACCATTCAGGAAAAATCACTCTTAGCACACTTGACCGGGACTCGAACTCTGATCTCGCCGTCATCTGCAGTCTAGTATATTTCAAGAGTGAGGTATTAGACAAGCGGTTGTCAAATTTGTTGATATCGCACGCCGTATGGGTTAAAAAATATAAAAAAAATGGTTTGCCAGTTTAAAAAAAAAGGACAAAAAATTTCACTTTTATATTTCTCATATAGCTATTAGTCTATTTTTATGAAAACAATCTTTGTTTGATAATTCTTTTGTGGGCCGGATAAAATTATTGACGAGCTGGATCAGGCTCGCTGGCTGTAGGTTGCCAGCCACTGCCTTAAACTTTGTAGCCACTGAGCTGGGTAATCGATAATCGATCTTAATCTTCTTAGTGTTTGACAATAAGTAAGGCCAAGACATTTTACCGGGCCTCAGGATAGTATCTACATTTATTCTAAGATTACTAATTCTGGTATTGAAAATATACGGCTATGTTCAGAATTATGTAGTTTTTATTTCATTGAAGCCATTATTAGTTTATTTCCTGTCTCAGTTCATTGTAAGCTAATTGGTAAACTAACTCAACATGTCCTTTAATTTCCCGTGATCTTGCACAGATCAAACTTATCAGTTTGGCTTAAGTTTTTTTTCTATTTACACCTAAAAAACTTTATGGTTCATTATATAAATAAATAACTTAATTTTAATATCAGGTTGGTTGTATTAAAGATCGAAATTAAAAATGTTGACGAGTCATGAATAGAAATATCGAGCTTAAAGTTTAAAAATCGCAATCTTGGAAAACAGGAATCGTCTATCTAATAGAAACTTAACTTGAGATTTAAAAATAACACATTTAAAAAAAATAAAATAGTACAATGTCACCCCCTCCAGTGGGTTGGATCTGTCAGGATAGCTTGCGGGATGGATTAGATTGCAGGCAAGGTGGGTTCGAGATAATAGGCAGAAATACGAATTTTAGTTTAATAGAAGTTACTAAAAGATAATACAAAATGTGATGTTTAAATTAAATATAAAATAAATATATAGATTGGAAGCTCGCGCTCGTTGAAGAACTGTCTTACTCGTGAAAACTTAGATCTATAGATTTGACTGGCACGGCTCGTGACCCTCCACAGAACTCGATCTCGGGATCCTGGGCTCAACGGTTGGGCTCTAGGTACAAGTGCCACTGTTGACCCTAAGATGTAGTTTGCTACACAATTAAGCATACCTGAAATGCGAAACTTGGGGGAGGAATGATTATAAATACGGAAATGAGCCGTAACTGAGTCATAATTTGAAAAATGACACCTGGGCAAGGAAATCGAACTCGGGACCTTTAGCTTAGCGCGCCAGTGCTATACCACTGAACTATCCAAGGATCGTTTCATACGCAAGCCAATTCTTAACTCATATTTTAAGGCAGAGTCTGTGATGAACGTTTGATTATCATCGGATACTAAGAGCTATAATTGTTACCACAACCGCCGGTGACCCGGTTGGGGCTCCCGAGTTCAATCCCCGTGTCCACGTTTACATTTTTTCAATTTATTCGCATTACCTGCCTAAGCTACGCGCTATACATGAAGTGAAACGAGTTCTTTAGATCGCTAACGCATGTAACCTACCTCTACCGGCTCCGTGTGGGCTCATCGAATAACTATGCATGGGAGCTCGTTAACGAGTGAGCACTTTTAACCTGAATTGCCGCGCGACATACGCCAAGGTTGTTGAAATGCCCCACATTCATCTTCATCCGTCACAGAAATGGTCGGTCCATCACGTCACAAACTCTAAGGAGAAGGACATTAACTCCAATATGTTTAGTTTCGAACAGCAGTTGATAGTAAAATCGTGGATACGTACACCTTGATTGCGATATCACCTGATTTCGAGCTCCGCGTCTTAATAGCTGTTCGGGCCATCCGCATATAGTTTTGGATGATATAGGTATATTTTTTGAGGAAGATTATCCGCATTTGCGTGGAGGGAGAGTGTGAAACTACTTTAGGGTGGATTCTCTTGTATGGTTTCTCAGTCTTCTTTGATGCAAGTGTGGCTACATTTAATTTTAATTATACCTTCCTAACCAATATAATAATTAAATGTTGATAGCCCAGATGGGTGCTAAAACGTGGTGCCAAAAACAACAAGGGCTAAAACTAGCTTTTGAAAATAGGAATACAAATAAAGTAGATTCCCGACCATCTGACCTTCAACTATCCAACATTCCGTTCTATCCGATGTATCCATATAACTATGCTATTTATGTATTGTTATTAATATTGTGTAACCTCAACGCAAGGAAGATAAGCAAAGCTGGGAAACAAACTTCATTTAATAATTGTTTAAACAGTTACTTTTGCGTTTTGCATACTATTTTATAAAAGTTGCCTTTAATAAATTTAAAATTCATTGCTCTATTTACATGAATAAAATAATAATTTTGTAGCTTATTGCCTAATTTAAACGATAGAGTAATTACTAATAAACCTTATTTCATACTTATTCTATACTAATTTGGATATGTTTCGTTCCAGCATCACTCCTTGTTTCAATAATACTCGTAATTTCGGTTATCCGACCACTTGTCGGTCCCGTTTGGATCGGATAGTCGAGACTATACTGTATATGCCTATACTAAATAAAACTAATTGGAAAAGTTTAAAAAATGAATACACCACCGTGGTCAAATATTAAACTAACCAGAACAATCTATTAATATCTCTATTTTCTATTAAATGGCTTTATTCATAATACTTTCTAATATAAGACTTATAGTAAAAATTATATAATGTAATGTAGTAGATAAGGGCATGAAAATTCTCAAGTATATATATATATTTTTATGTTCGAAAAATGGAGTTAAGGTTGTTTCTTCATTCTTGCTATAGTACCCCAAATCATC
The DNA here is from genome assembly GCA_902151455.1 of Timema bartmani. Taxonomy (NCBI): domain Eukaryota; kingdom Metazoa; phylum Arthropoda; class Insecta; order Phasmatodea; family Timematidae; genus Timema; species Timema bartmani. The sequence continues at coordinate 53,996 of CABFWB010002902.1, read as the reverse complement.
CCCCTTCTGTCCCTCCCCAACCGCACTCTTTGCCTGTGTCTGACATTTATTTCACCCAGGGAATATGAAGCTCATGTTGCAAGAAACGCTATTTTCCCCATTTCCCTCCTCCCCAACATTTTCAAGTGACGAGCCCATCATCTCAAACCCTTCATCTTTATACAACCACAAATTCGGGCTGATTCAGCGGGGTGAACAGAAATAATGCCTATTTTTTTTCTTTCTTTTCCGTATATATGCTTCAAATGATAGGTCGAGTTATAATTCTGTCAACGAATTTTTCCCCAATACCGATAGGAAATGACGAGGGGGGGGGGACTTCTGGGAGGGAGGGAGGTTAGAAATGTCTTCTGCTGTTCTCTACCTCAGACTATTTGGAATGTTATCTGTATTAGTATTCTGACTACACAGTGGAAAAAATGTATTTGGATAGACTATATATAGTTCATACAGTTGCTCTATTGATCAATTCCATGGATATATCAATCTCATAAATGTTGAAAGAGATTAAGACGTTCTTGATATCTACTATATTACCTGCTTAAGTAGACGCGTGGTCTAGAACTTCACTCTCGTGTTGGACTAGACTGCTGATGACAAGGAGATCGGGGTTTGAATCCTGGTCAGGTGTACCCAAGATGGTTTATCCAAAATTGTTTTCCACTCTTGTTCCAGGGTACAATTCCTATAAATTCAACCTTCCTCATTCCTAACTCACTAGCGTAATTGGTATAGTATTTATTATTAAATATATATATATATCTTAGTATTGAAATATTAAAAAAATCATTTATATATATATTTAAATATATATTTTTAATATTACAAAATTTAAATTTTTAATATTACAAAATTTAAATTTTTAATATTACAAAATTTAAATTTTAATATTAAAAATTAAAAATTTAAATATTATTAATATGTATGTTTTAATATTAAAACTATGTATACATTAGGTTTGGGTCAGTTGAATCTTTGAGCTCGGGAATTCTTTGAACCATCAAAGGTATTCAAGATTCAAAGATAAAAAAATCAGATTAAAGATTCGATTCAAATTTTTTTCTTCCAAATATTGAATTGGTATTTTTGTCATAGAGATCTAATAATGCTTGTAATTGAACCCAACACATTTAATATCGTAAGAACTTAGAAATCAGACCTATAGCATTAATTTCATCATTTATATGGATGTTAATTCAAATTATGGAAAAAATATTTTAAATAGTTAAGTACGTTGAGGTGTGACATGACAGATCAAGATAGAATTTTACATGGTAATGAATCGACGTTTTATTCAGAGAGTTTTAAAGATATAACATTGAAACGAAAACCATAAAGCCTTAAATAATTCTCAAAATAGTCTTATAGTGTCACAACATTATTATTCTTATCATTAAGTTTTTTTGTAATTGATTTTTTTTTATTAATAATCTAAAACTTAGGCTGTTTGGTTTATTCAAGCAAATGTCTTGTAGGAATCTTCCTCCCAGGATGTAGATTAAAAAAGTCCGTGGAAGCTTATGTCTAATTAGAAAAGAAAACAAGAAAAAGGTAATTTTAAAAAGCAACTCAATGTTTCCAAGAAGCAAATAGTTTAGTGAGTGTGTAAACTCGTCAGAGGAAGAGGGGAAGTTCTATCAGCAGATAAACAAGAGGCCTTGGAGTGTGAGCTGATCACTTTCTTCCCTCTCTTTATGTTTCGCACATTGGCATCCATGTGTGATAGCGCTTAGAGTGCTTAGGTGCGTCAAGCTAAGATGCAACCCACTTAGCAAAATAGCTTCCAAATCTCCAAGTAGGCAACATCGTTAAGGTGTGAAGGGAATCACCAAACTAATTTAAATTTGTTTCAATGTTTAGAGAAAAAACTCGTTTTTCTCACTATCTTCAATGTAAAGATCTCATTTTTAAGTATAGAAGAAAACGAAAAATAATGGCAATAAGTGATGTACACATTCAAGATGGCCTTGGTCTGACAGTCTTAATCTCTATCTTTACCCCTATTCTATCTTCCGTTTACCCCCTGAAGGCCAAATAAGATTCTGTGGATCGTAACATGGGATGCGAGTGGTGACTCAGCGTTTTCAAATTCTCTGCCCTTCCACTCCTCTTCCCCCAAACCCAACCAATGATCTGTTCTGGCATTTTCACCCCCACCCTCTTCTTTTCTTATCCCCCTATTCGACCCTTTTTAGACCGTAAATAATCGACTTGATGTTCCGATGGTCTTTTAGTAACTTAACTTTTCGAATGGTGACAGTCAGAACGTATTTTTTTTCAAGAGGAGATATCATTAATTTGTTTCTTTTTAATTTGAAGTTGTAAAAAAAAAAAGAGGGTGGGTTGTATCAGAAATAAGGAATGGAAATTTTGAATCCTAGAATCCTAGAACCTATAATCCTTCAGAATATTCGATATTCCAGGATGTAAAAACATATCAGACTCATTAAAAAAAAAATTCGAATTCGAATTGGTTCTAAGGATATTATTTTGCTAAATGATAGCTTGACCCAGCATAATTATGGTACTGTAAACTTAACAACCCTTAATGTATCCCCTTGGCGGAATATGTGAATGACAAAGAGTTCACTATAACAAAGATTTTTAACATTTAGTTGTTATTTAAGATTTTTTAGCAACTATAGAATTAATGTGGTAAAATAAACTTAATATGTTTGCCCTTTTTCTAAGATTCGGATTCAGATTTAAGATTCAATATTTGTTGGCAATATTTATATTATGATTAATAAAATAAGAGATTTAATGCGTATTTAATTACTAGAACATGGCATACACACTTTTAACTAAGATCAGTCACACCTAACACCAACAGCGATGAATTTTTTTATACAATTAATTCTTGGATTAACCCAAATACAATAATTACGTGTGGATTATTAAATTATTTCTTGAGGTCACATCTTAAGATTGAAACAAGAATCTATAATTTATTTTTCCTCCTTACAAAATACAAAAGGGGGGATATAATAAGTCAACGTTGTCTGATTACTCTCAGAATATAATTAGATAACACTTGCTCGACTACATTTTGGGATACAAACATCGAATTCTTAAAATATAAACTTCAGCTCCAAGCTAAGTTAATCACTTCAAGTCTTCTCTACTACTGGTTTCGGCTTTAATTATTAGAAAGGTCTAAAATCTATCAATGTGAAATTAATTTTGGTTCCCCTTATACAAAGTGGCGAATAATTGGTGGTTTGACTACTGGTCGGTGTGTTGGCTTCAGAACTAGGTGTGATACTTCCCTTAACTTTATATAAAACCCTTGTTGTCATAACTAAGTACGATAATTCCACTCATTTTCTAAAAACCCCTTGGCCTTAGAACAAATTAGATTAATTCCACTAATTCTCTACAAATCTTTGGCCCTTAGACCTAAGTAGGATAAATCCACTAAATATCTAAAAACCTTTTGGTCTTAGAACTAGGTAGGATAGTTCCATTAATTTTCTATGAATCCATAACTGACTTAGAACTAGGTAGGATAGCTCCATTAATTTTCTATGAACCCATAACTGACCCTGGCCATGGGCTGGAAACAGTAATGGATGTAAAATACAGTGTAGTATAAGATATCGTCTTCTGTTAGGTAAGTTCAAAGTTTTGTGCTGATATAATGTGAGGGGCAGGAGAAAAAAAAACACACTAATCAGAAATATAATTTAAAAATTATCACACTCATTGAACTGTAATTCAACACTAATTTTTAATTTATATTTTTGATTATTTTCTTTTGCAAAAAAATAGCGTTATTTATTTCAAAGCAAGTTCATATAATTAGTTTGAAATAAATACATTGCTAGGATAATTTCACTAACTCTCTATAAACCTCCTGCCCTTAAAAATAAGCAGGATATTTCCACTAATTTTCTATAAACCTTTTGGCCTTAGAACTAACTAGGATATTTCCACTAGTTTTCTATAAACACTTTGTCCTTAGAAATCAGAAGGCTATTCACTAATCTTTTATAAATCTTTAGGCACTAAAACCAAGAAGGTTAACTACACTAATTCTCTATAAACTCCTTGCTCCTATAAATAAGAAGCATAGTTACACTAATTATCTATAAACACCTTATACTAGTGGAGCAGGTACGTCAAAGTTAATGTTTCACGTTTGCGTGTAGGCAGAAGAGGACACAATTCAGTGGGAAAAAAACCCACCCTCAATACATCTGCCTGCGACTGAACTCTGATCTCACTACCGCGAGACTAGACAAAATTAACGCCTTAGCTCACGTGCACCCCAATGAGGCCTACAATGGTAAAACATTATTTGAAGAATCACTTTAGATAGAGCCAAAGTCCTATAATAAGTCTCCCTCCCGTGCCCGTTCTCAGGCTGTCAGATCTCAGCCTCCCTTGAACCTCTTCCCCTCCCTTTCCAAAGATGGAAGCTCGCAGTAAACTAAGAACCCCTCCCGGTTACCCCCTCACCAACCCACATATTTGTCAGATCGCAGCCTCCCTTGAACCTCTTCCCCTCCCTTTCCCAAGATGGAAGCTCGCAGTAAACTAAGAACCCCCCTCCCGGTTACTCCCTCACCATCCCACATATTCTCCTTACCATCGAGGTCTTGAGTCCTCCCACTTCTTTCTTTAACGCAGTCACGAATTTTACAACCTGACCAAAAAAGGCGCGCACCTCTTCCCTCTTATCCTTACGGCGGCGATGAACAGTGGCCGGTAACTTCATCTACAGCCGTTAGATCTTCTCTCGTGTTTCCCCAGTGCATTTATATTGAGACCAAGATGACGAGATCAGATCCTTGGAGGCATTTACTTCATCCTTCAATTGGATTTTTGAGGGGGGGACCTTTTCGTTGTGTTTGCCGAATAGTAGAGGGGTTAGGAGGTTAAGAGAAACGCCTACTTGAAAGGAAATATTGTCACATTGCGATATTTTTCTGAAGCGAAAGGCAGTTTGTGAAGATTAAAAAAAACCCAACAAAATGGTAGATGTCATTGTTAGATCCGTGTGTTCTTTAAAGCGTGAATTTTCTAAGTTCACATATTATATTAGTGCATGCCTTACAAACGAACTTAAATCAGGACAATAGGTCTAATACTACACTCTTAGCTCAAGGACCGCTATAGACCTATATTTATTGTTTGGAATAGCAGGACTTATACAATATATATAAGTGTTTACGTAGTAATGTACCCTTAGTTGAAGAAAGGTCTTATAGATTTTGGTTCAACCACTTTAAACCACATAGCCAAGATAAATTTATTTTACCAATAAGATTTACAATAATCATTTAATAATTTTTTACTTGATTCACTGGTCGTATCTTCCAAGGCATCACTCTTGCATTAAACTGGACCGGGTGTTTTTAAAACTTTTTTCCCCACTCTCCCTCCACTCAAATGAAGGTATACTTTTTCTAGATTCAACCTTTCTCATTCCTATCACACTATCGTAACTAGTTGATATGAGTTTAGCTCGAACGGTTAATGAAAGGCAATAGGAAAAAAAAGTCGTTTTATTATTTAAAAAACCCAATAATCTCATGAAAAAAATTATTGGATATTTAAAGGAACTCTTTTAAACTCCAGTTTTCATAAAAAGAATCTCTCAGACAAATATAAAAAAAATGTTTTTTTGTGGGCTAAAATGATACATTTTCAGTAAAGTATATTATTAGTGTTATTTAATGGAAATCCATATCATTTATCAAAAGCGACAGCTGCAGATCACGTAACTTGACGTAATAATAAGTGAAAATAGATCTAGTAGCATAAATAGCTGTCAAATAAGGCCCTTCCTATGAAAATTGGACTGTAGCTAAGAGATATGGTTTTCCTTAGGTTAAGTAACAAAGCTCTCAAGCTCGGTGTTGAGTATTCAAGCCATGAGACAACCAACCGATGGTCAAATTAGTCCTCTGCCATCCTCTTTACCGGCTCCAAAAGTACAAATCCAATGAAAACAAAAACAGGGTCAGATAGAAGAAAAAACCTACACTAACATGATCCCCAACTTCTAGTTTCCGTTATTGAAATACTTTTTTTGTTCTTTTGAAAAGTCAGCACAAGTTATTGTATTGTTCTTTTCTAAACTTTTTTTTTCATTTCTTTACAAAAGATAGAAACAATAGAATTGAATTTTGATAGCAAACTAGGAGGATTGAAAGTGGGCACATCGGATTGAGTATAAATATATTACGGAAGTCCCCCAGGGCCCAACAGAAATAATGGAAGAGAAGATATACTTTCGGTGGATAACCACATTTATTTGTACTCTTTCTCTCTCTTTTGTTGTTGTTGCAAGTACCACTATTAATGTTAGTTAAAAGACTAGTATTTCTGTGAGCATTATACCTCACTTCCTCCATATTTTCCAGTTAAGGAATTTTGATCTAATGGAATTTTGTATAACTATTTACTTTAAAGTTACGTCTAATATCAGGGAGGTTGAAGATGAATGGTTTTATTTTCCTTTTTCTTAGCACCATCTCCTACCCATCTGGGCTATACGCTTATTTATTAGTCACACTAATGGGTTAAGAATAAGAAAGGTTTAATTTATAGGAGGTGTACCCACATTTTCATGGAGAGAGAGAGATTGGGAGACTATTTAAGAAAAGCCACCCTCAGTATAACCGACCAGAATCAAACAACAATCCCCCATCATCGGAAATCTAGTCTATTGCGAAAGTAGCACCTTAGACCATGCGGCCACCGAAGCAAGTGTTGAATTGCTTGTGGAAGGTTTAGCCAGTACTAATAAATAAAGAACATATTATGTTTAATCATTTTTCAATTTTATTATTTAGATTTTCATTTAATTTGTGTTCATCTAAATGAAGCTTCATACTACATGTTTTAAAAATATTGTATGTTTATTTTAACTGCCAATTTCAATAAACTGTTTTCACATTTCACGTTTTGTCCTATGTAACGTAACTCTAAATGAATCTAGTCATATTCTTACAAATGTAACACTTACTTGATTGCAAATATCAACTATGTCTTTAAATCTCTGTGTTTTTGAATTCATATAAATTTTAGATTTTAACAAACAATTATATCCTTGCAAGCTATTGGTTAGATTATACTTTTAGACGTCAATTCAATTATGACAACATAATTCTTGATTTATGTATTATAAACTTATTATTATTCTTTTTTGACTTTATTACTTCTATAAAATTGTTACAAATACTACTAATATTATATTTATTTTTACTTTACTATTTAACTTGGAACAAATTTACAAATTTTAAGTTAGTTGAATGTAAATTCATAAACTTATTATTCTTATTTTTTGACTTTATTACCTCAATAAAATTGTTACAGATGCTACTAATATTATATTTATTTTTACTTTACTATTTAACGTGGAACAAATTTACAAATTTTAAGTTAGTTGAATATAAAATCTAAGTTTTCTCTCTTCCTTTTCATTCTTATAATTCACCTTACCAACAAATCATTATGAATAATTATTAAACGATGATTAATTAATAAATAGGTAATAACCCTGATGTTGAAAGCATAACTTGGAAGTAACCATTTAAATATTTTACTCACCTGAAACATACAAATTGATGTCCTGCCATACAGCTATGTATATAGAGTTGCCCATCTTAAAACATCTCACGGCGTTAATGTTGAACTAATATGAATAGTTAGTCTTCCTAACTCGTAGAAAAATAAACGATTGCTGTTACATATTTCAATAAGTTATACATGACGAAGGATAGGGAAGGAAAAAGCATCACAAAAATATATAAGTTTAACGAATAAGTTTATTTAAAGGTAAATAGGAGAAATATAATTACATATGAGTGACTAGATTTTGATTGAATTAATTAATTATAACTGTTTCCTGTTATGGAAGTAGAAAACATTAGGTTGCAAGAATTGGTATAATTACTTTGTCCACAAGGAACCAACAGAGGTTAGATGGAACATTTAGTTTAATAACTCTAGAAATAGAGGTATTCGCTCTTACTCGAACAAAGACGTGTCTGTTGTAACACAGCAATGGTAAAAAGGAGAGTAAGGTTTCGGAGAATATATTGAAAGACAATCTAGCCGGGCTGATACCGCACTGATACCAGAAAGGTCTAATCATGAAAAATAGTGAAATAATAGAAAATAGAAACAAACCCTATATTTTTAGAGTTACTAAAAAGAATAGGCCTACTATTTAAGCTAGCAAGCTAGTATTAACACTGATGGAGAGCTACCAAAATAAACAATGAATAATATCCTATTAAAGGAACTTCCACTTAACAAACAATAGATGGCTAACAATCAGGCATCTACACATATTTTTACTACTGCCGATCATTTCCTAATGAGTACTGCCAGAGCAATCAATAGTAAATTAATTCATTTACCCAAAACAAGCGCTTACAGAATCTAGTGCAAACTATCTTTGAATACTTAGATAAATATGGCGCCTGAAAGGGCTAAAAGAAAGCATTATCCTCGCGGGCCACTACTTCAATCTAGTAGTGCTCCCATAGGTTGCAAATAGCTACACAAAAAGTGTACAATCAAGACTGCCAACAGTCACTGACCTAACTAGGTCCTAGACGAAAGTGTTCGATGATCTGATTGTAGCCATAGAAAGATTCTAAACATGATCATACTGTTTAGGGTGACATGAAAATATAACGTTGTCTTAAGGACTTAAAAAGGAAGCCAGATCCATGGCCTCAATATACTCAATCACCTGGTCCTACACATAAGTAGAGCATAGAGCCCTCGTATTTAAACTATGCCTTATGGGCACAGGGAAATAATTGTCAAACTATCTGACCCAAGAATCTATGTCTGATGGACATAGAAAATAATGTTAGCCATTATGACTAAAGTAAATTATGTCTGATGGACATAAAAAATAAAACAAAACGTTCTAATACATCAATCTAGGTCAGAGGGACACAGACACAGAGCAACGGCAGACATTCTGACATGATACTCATAGTCTCAGAAGAGACTTCCTTTGCGACGTGGTGGTGAGACCGGCGCCTTACACCTTGTGGCCACCAGTAGTCTTCGGTGCTGAAGTTTAGTGCAGTAGTTCTTCCTCCGGCGATTTATTACAATGGAATACAAATGTGAGTCCCAGGTAACTCATTATATAGCTACAGAACGGGTTCGGGAAATGAACTACATCAGAAGATCTAAGGGGAGAAGGGGGGAAGAGTTGCAAAATAACTCCACTTGCTCACTAGCGCTGTTTGAACGTGTGGTGAGCAGAGAAAAACATCTTTCTTTTCTTCAACGTGTGCCCTTCGAACAAGACGTGATGATGCTTGCGATCCCGAGACGGTCCACTGGGGAAATGTTTCTCGACGCTTGGGCGTTTCCCGGCAACATCAATTCAGTGTGAGTCACTACTTGTTACATCCTATTGGAATAGATGGGTACTTATTATCTTGTTTTAATTGTCTTTATAGAATTTTAATTGCTTTTATGGAATTCTTGATTGTAGATGTTATATTATACAAATGACATGCTACAAAAGCTTAGTAACCAAGTAGTTCTGTCAATATGCTAACATTGACACATTGGAGATCTAAGAGAAGAGATGAGTAGAAGGTGGATTTAAAAATAAATAGTCGGATACAATCCTTGATCTGGCGATTCAGATTTAGGCTCACTATTCGTGAGCAAACCTTGTAAGTACAGTCCAATTTAACACAGAAATAGATTATTTGATTATACAGGTATGTTTGGGTTTTTTTGTTGCCGGAACCGAGCCTATTTGATTTGACTAAATTATTAGTGTTATTTTTTATAAAAACAAGTGAGCTGCAGATCACATGACTTGACGTATAAAACGTGAAAGATATCTAGCACGTATTATTAGTCTACGTCAAGTCATAAAATATGCAGCTGTACCTTTCGATAGATATATTAACAATAACTATAAAATAACTCTGGCAAAAAAAAGCTCTCTTTGTTGATAGAATAATAAAGTAGTATTTCTAAAATTTCTTTAGACAAAAATTAGTCATTTAATTAATTATTGTGTAATCTAAAACTAGTTGAAATGGCGTACAACAAAATGTTAGGTTAACATTTTACGTACAGTTTATGAAATGGTAAAAAATATCATGTCATACTAGATAATATACCATGAGTGATCACAGGGACAAAATTGGAAGAAGAAAATATAAAAATAAATACACCTTCACAACACCGTACTTAAAAGTATCAAACAAAAGATTTCTAGAAGAAGAACTGCAAAGGAATGCTTACTTACATCATCCTGTAAAAGATCACAAGGGCATTACAAAACCTTAGCACACAATAAGATAAAGATCTTTGTCAAACACCGTCTTGTTTTAAAAAAAACTCCCCCTTCCTTTATTTTTTTTCACAGAGATGTAGGAAATGGGGAATGGGGTGAAAGCTGAGGGAAGGGAGGGAAGCCTCATTGTTGGAGACACATCTTGCTAAAAGACGTGGTGGAAAATCCCAAGGGCAGCTCAAAAAGAAAGAGGACGAACGAGGGAGAAGTGTATGAAGTGGACGTGGAAGTGGAAGACAGTTGAAACTCGCGAGGCGCGCCGAGGAGGGTGTCTAATGAAGAGTGAAGTTGAGGCTCATGAGCGCGCGCGTGTGTTTGTGTGTGTGTAAGAGCCAGATATATGAAGAAAGAGAGAGAGAGAGTTAGAGAACAAACTAGAGCTCGAAGAGGCCGATAAGGAACAGTATATTAATTAGTATATCCATCTATGAGTTATATTTTATTATGTGTACCACGCCTTATTACCCATCCGGTATACTTTCACTATTTACACAGATGTAGAAATAAGGTAGAATTTAAAGGAAGTATACTCGCGTTTGCGGGGATGGAGGGTGGAAAACCGTCTGGGAATAATCATATCAGTGCCCCCGACAAAGATTTGAGCCCTTATTTACCATAACTGGCAAATCAGACAAGACAAGATTGATTAGGTTCTTCACCCGCGTGATCACCAATGTGGTTTAGAAAGCCTTTTGAGACGAAGAAATTTTAATTTTAATTTTAAAATACTTGGCTGTAAGAAACATAACCCCTAATATTACATACTAACTTGGTTAGTTGTCTTAATACTAAGTATATTTTTGTTTTTAAACTTATTAATCCATTAAGCTTTAAAATAAGATGAATGGTATGATATTTTAATGTTGTGTAAGTAATTGAAGCATATTTTTAAATTTAATCTATCTGTAAATAAGTCTTTTATTTTGAAAATATATATTTTTCTTTTTTATTATCATTTAAACATATACTTGATTTATTATCACCATCCATCTGTGCCCAATTCGAATTCCTACTTGTATGATACAATTTTGATTATACCATAGCTATCTATACTTAACATAATAATCATTTAGCTCGTTAACAAGCCCTGGCAATCGAAAAATACCAAAACATTGTTTCCACCCATGTAGTATAGTACATGTAAGCTTTTCCATAAATTTTAAAATTCTTATTTACCCTAAATAAATCAACCAAAACTAAACTACCTCAATTTATAAACTTAATTTAAGTGTTTTGTTTCTCCAGCCTGTTTGTTTATAAAGTGTGGTGTCATCAGTCGATAAGTCACTGTTGGTCCCAAGATAAACTGCTCATATGGTACTTACCCTTCCAAGCGAGCGAGCAGCCCAGCCACTCGTCTACTAGGGCTTAACTACCCTGTTTACTGCCAGGCTAACAAACAGCTTATCCCGAAGGAAACTGGACGTGAGAACGACTTTTTTTTTTTACTTCACGCATCATCACAGAAGATTCCAACAAGCAAAACAAATGTTGAAGCGTAAATTGGTTACGTTGGGCTACAATGGCGAATTTTGTCCTATTTCATTCGAGTAGAAGAAATACAAATATTATACAACTCTTCTGCTGAAGATCTACCTCAAATTAAATATACATAAACAATTTATTTAAAAATTATGAATTTGTCGGGGACTATTCAGTATTTTTTTACAGACCTATGAAACATTGAAACCTGATTAATTTAAAAATAACTTTTTTTGATATTTTAATAAAACTGAAAATCCACAAGAATAATAAAATTAAATCTTTTTTACTATTATTTTATTCTCTTCTCCTTATTTGATCTGTAGTCTTCTATGACGACATGTTTCGGTGTTATTAAGCTACACCATCTTTAGGTCTTATTTATAATGGGGATGATTTGTTTAAAATAAATATTGCCGAAGGGTTTGTGGTATTTTGAATTATTATTATGTACGAAACTTTTTGTTGGATGATCAAAAAGTTTCATACATTATAATATATAACACAGAAACATGTTGTCATAGAAGACTAAACCTCAAATAAGGAGAAAGGAATAAAATAATAATAAAGAAGATTTTATTTTATCATCTACTACTCCTTACCAAATAAATATGAACATTATTAAAGATTCATAAGAATTGTCAAATTTATCTTAATTGACTACTAAACATTTTTGAAATATCTCAGTTGGTGATTTTTGACAAGAATGTTAAAGTAAGTTTAGCGTTTATTTACTAAAGGAATAAATTACAGTTTGAACTATTTTTTAAAAACAGAAACAAGCACAAAACCAACTTGGCACTATTAAAATATATCCTAGCAATATCCTAATTTATATAAATTAAAATCATTAACGAGTGAACTTTTCTTTACAATTAATATTTAATAGTTGGATTACTTCTTACTTTTCAATATGGAACTGATTAATAATTAGAATCGCCATACGAAAAAATATTTTATACTATACAAAAAATAATTAATTATAAAGTATCTAAACTCGTCACAGAACAAATCTTTATAATAAAAACCATGTGGTGTCTGATTAACTACCCCAAGTTTTTTTTATCATAGTTAACGATAAAATACAAAGCTAAAACTTTCCACGCTGATTACTTAACTAGTGTAGTTACCCCCATTGGGTATTAAGAACACACTAATCACGTTTGTAGGGCTATAAATATAGTTTTGACCTATGAAGCATGTAATCTTTAAAAAAAAATAAAAAAAGTGAAACTAGAAAAAAATTAATCCTGAAAACCTGTCAGACCCTTTGACACAAATCGTACTACATCCTGTTTTTGAAACTCTTAGATAAAAACAACAAGGAACAGAATTCACGTGAAATCTGACATTATGCCTGTCAGAGATAGGCCTAACCCTTAGTAATATATATATATATATATATATACACACACAAAGTTTTCAGAAACTCATAGCCCAAACTGCACTTATAGTTTGTTTTAACCAAAAGTAATACAAAATCCTTTTACACTTCTATCCTGCAAACTATGCTAATATCATTAAATTGTGCCCAAAGTTTCGGCGTACAGCACTGGGAGGGCAAAGCTGTGTAAGCATGCGTATACAACAGGTTGCATAGGAGCTAGGCGCACGGCACTGCACACCTCGACATCTTGAAGCCCGACAGCAGAACACACCACAATATTAATAGTAAACAACAAACCAGTCCATCTAGAAATGGGAATACGTTCTGAGGGTCATCATTAACGGTCCCACAGCATAGCAAATGCTTGCCATTGTTAGATGAGCAGTGCCGCTTGCATAATAATTATTATATAATAATTAGGAATTATTCCTATGCAACCTATTGTACACGCATGGTTGCACAGTTTGTCTCTCCCGGCACTCTACGTTGAGACTTTTAACACAATTTAATGGTATTAGCATAGTTTGCAGGATGTAAGTGTATAGGAATTTTGTATTACTTTTGGTTCAAAAATCAAAAAACTATATGTGCAGTTTCGGCATTGAGTTTCCGAACATATTATATATATATATATATATATATATATAAGTAGCTCAAGTGACCTTGTTTGAGTGGTAGAAAAAAGGCTATTCCTGTGGTGGCTCAACTATAAGTTCCTTCGGTACATTCATAAGAGACATATTTACATTTGTGCATCCATGAAAGAAAGTTGCACTTTTATTTTAAGATACTTTTACACTTTTTGATCAAGAAGTTTCTGAGCATCATCAGTTTTCTCACTAAGGGCTGAAACTAGAGTCTCCAATAAAGTAAGAGAGTCTTACAGAGTAACACGTACTCAATATTAACTAATAAAGTTGCAAGCTCTTACCTTTTTTTAGAAAAAAAATCTCCAGAAGGCGTGCGAGTTTAAGTTTTTTTTAGACTGGCTAAAACTTGTGAATGAAGAAGACGAGATTCATTCTTTTCCAATCTCTTCCCGACGTCTTTGTATCAAACGTGACTCAGGTTGAGGAGGTATTCAAAGACCCCTCTTTCCTCCTCTTGGTCCTCTTCCACCAACAGTTCATCTTCGTCTTCCAAAGTTTTAGAACCATTAATTACGGATCCTTCGCCCCCACCCTTCCTCCACAAAAAACATAAAAAGGAAAATAGTGCTCTTTGATTTCTGAAAATTTGTTGGTGCGTTCATATTGGAAAATGTTCTCGATTAATGAAAGGGTCTGATAAGAAGGATTTAACATTTCAGTCATTGTGTTTTCAAAAGATTATATTCACGCCTTTCGTTCAAATTTTTGAAATTAAAAAACCCAACCCGACCTCTATAAATCATTAATTAAAATTAAAAAGCCCTTGTTATTACTTCAAAGTTTTATCCATAAAATAAATTTGAAATACATTATTCATGTGTAGTATTAAGTACAAATATAATATAAGAGTTACTGTATATTATATATTCTAAAATTAATAAAGTCAATCAATTTTATTGCATACTAGCAGAAGTACCCGGTGTTGCCCATGGTAACCACTCGATGTATTACGCGGTTACCCCTGGCAACGCTTTTCTTTATTTCAAACAGACAGAATACAATGTCTTCATTTTATTTTTTCCAAAACAGTTTTTAATTAATTAAAAAAAATCAAATCTAAATTTTAAAATTACAGCTTCGAGGGTCACATGCTCTTGCACAGGGGCAACTAATTTTTAAATTTCAGACCACTGTGTGCGGTAGATATCCCGCAAAGCTCATGACAGACACAAAAAATCTTAATTCTATTAATATAAATTAATAGTTATATATATAGATGGATAGATAGATAGAGAGATAGATAGATAGCGAGACAGAATATTATATTTATAGTGAAATGTGGTGCATTTACGTGTAATTTATCTCTTTAATACGAAATATTATATTCTTGTTATATCAAATATTTACCTATTTTATTGGTCTAAATTGACGAACTAGGGCTTTATATTTTCAATTTTAAAATAAAAGTTTCTTTAAAACTAAAATTTACGGTCCTTTGTGTTTTATTTATTGGAGAAAAAATATTTATTTTCTTTAGTTTAGACAAATAATATTTTTTCCTATTTTTACCTTGAAATTGCGCAATTTGCACAAAGGTTTGCTAGTTTGATTTTAAGACGAAGACTTTAAGTTATTATTCATGTCTATATGTTTTTTTAAATTGCGATAGTAAGTTTAGTCATTTTAAATTGCATTATAATCACATCAAATATTTTAAATATTTAGCAGATAGTTTAAACGGGTCATCATGTTAATAAATGGATATATTGGAATGATCTCGAATTATTATTATTTACAAAGGTATATGGTAGGAAGACATTTCTTAACCATTTAAATTATTTTGTTGCCTGAACGAATTTGTACATCATGTCTTACTACGCATCTGGGCTATCCTCTTATTTACGTTACAGATTAAGGGAAGAAGCAAATATAATTAAATAGAATGTATCTGAATTCACCTGTAAAGAGAGTGGGAAGCCGTTTGTGATTATTTTTTTACTCGCTTACGTGGGTTCATGGTCTAACACACTACTCTCGTGTTGGACGAGACTGCTGATGATGGGGAGATTGGGATTTGATCCCAGTTGGGTGTACTAAGAGTATTTTTTCCTAAATTGTTTTCACACAAATGCAGGTTCACTTCCTCTAAATTAAACCTTCCCAATACCTAAAACATTAGTGTAATTAGTATATATGCGTAAAACCCAAACGGGTATTAAGACACGGTGCTAAAAAATAAATAGATTATAACATGTGATTTTATTAAAATAATATAAAAAAGTGAATACAGTTTTTACAAGGTCTTATGAGTGAGATTAGAAGCTTACAGGCAGTTGGTGATATAGTAATCAAAGCTAACTCCAAATTAACCGTATCTTACCTGTGAATTCTAAAAAATAAGAATCCCCTTTCCCCTTCAACAGGACTCGAATTAATATCTCTAGGAAGAGTATAGTCCAAACGGGTGCTAAAAGAATGTCTCTAGGACGTGGTCGGTCATTGTCCTAAACACACAACGTCTCAGGACAACGGAACAAGGACACTGCGGAAAATTTATTGTCAGACACACGTGTGTAACGAACTTTCCGGATTTAAATTTATATCAACATTAAACCACGCTTACTGGTGAACATGTGGGCTAAATACTAATATAGTATGGTTTGATGGTGACGTGCAAATGCGAGTACATTTCCGGTTAACTATAGCGTTATTATCCTTACTTTATTAGCGTTGTTAAAACCATACAGGTACAGTTTGTTTTAGGGTAGGAACTTATTAAACTATCACTTTTTATATATAATATCGGTGGCTGTGAAACTATACTATTAATAAAGTAGAATGTTTTAAATTTTTCCCGCAAAATATATGTTTGTAAAATGTGTCCAAAATTTAAAAGTTTTGCCCTACCAAAATTCTATTATATTAAGATGCGGTGGAAAAATAACAACAACAAACCTAGTTTCCAATCAATAGGTTGTTGTTACAACTATCTTGCTCTTGTGCTATTTTTTGCTCTTAGAGTCTCCGGAGAAGGGAGAGAATTTATGGACGCGAGAGAAGTGTGCGACCACGTTTGCGACCACTTTCGCAAAACTTCTTCTCTCATGATAGAATGAAAATGGCCTCCTAGTGATCACAGTTCGAACAATCGTCCTCAGTTTACAGCTCATGGTTTACAAGGTTCTCACATTCTCGAGTTCAGGTGAAGTTTCTAGAATTCCCCCCTTAGCGGCGGAGGTGAAGTGATACTGTATAGTCAGGTCCCCAAAAAAATTAAGTTGGTCAAAGAACTAAAATTATTCCGTTGTGGAGAGGAATGCTGGAATTTTTCTTTTTCTTTAGATTTTTATCTTTTTTATTCACCTGGGACTGGGCGTTCAGATGTTGTCTAAAAGTGGCCGACTTGGTCAACGGGAACGTTATCAATCGCTGTCGGGCCACACGGCTAAAACACAATTGTCTGTGTCATTTTCTTGAAATATTTCTTTATTCTGTTTAAGTTTATACTCTCTTTCGACCTTCATCCACAACCACACTTTGTCATATCAATAAGAACGGAGAGAAAGAAAATAACGAGACTTCTTATATCAAGGCAAAGAGGAAGGCTCACTGCCAGTTCTCAAACATCTTTAAATTTTCTGTTGTGAGACTATCAAAAAGTACTGTATTTATTAGATAAAGGATAAATCTAGAACCTTTTCCCATCAAGACTAATTGCACAGCTCCACAAATATGGTTAAAAAAGTCGTTGAAAATGAGCAAAGATCACATTTTCATAATTTTGTTTCTACAAATAAAACTCAAACTATAGGGTTGTTAAAGAAAAAGACCCCTGTTAGAATCGTTTGACCTCACCATGAACCATAGTTTGAAATAACGCATCATATAATTAGGTAATGCGTTAGAGTCGAAACTCTTCGTGGCAATTTATCGCCTACCAAGGTGGCTCACTGAAAGGTGTTTACAAAAATAAATTAGGCTACCTTTTTTCAGATTACAATTGAATATTGGCGCTGACCTCCATGAAAAAATGAGGCTGTGTTTATAAATGTTACCTCTCATAGAGAGAGAGAGAGAGAGAGAGAGCAGTTTCACGTTAGTCAGCACGAGTACCCAATACCGACAAGTTTACTGGAGTGAACATTTAATTGTTTCTCAGCTGCTGGCACCAACCAATGTGCTTTTCAAGTGCCACCATCGCTTTGCAAGAGAACAGAAAATAATTTCCTACAGTTTAAAACAACATAAACTCTGAATTTTTGGGATGTAAAACACGAACATGTTTGTTATCAATGACTAATAATATAAGGAAAATTTCAAGTGCTGTGAGAATACTTGTCAACTGGTTTAACCTCTGGTTGTCACAAGGCTTGTGTCAATAATTAGAAGCTCTTAATCAGAGTATGAACTGTGCTAGCGGTAACTGACAGGTTTTAAGGATTTTATCTCCCTCCTCTGTGTGAAAATTCTGTGTGACAATTCTGTGTGACAATTACAAGTGTTTAGATTCAAAGCCAATAAGAGCTGGCAATTGGGAAGAAGGAGGCCTATTTTCTTTCTGTACTCACCTTTACTCTGGACCTGTTTGACATAAGCTTAATATCGGCTGGGAATGATTTTACTTTATGAGTTACAGGTTGCATGGTATGAGAGTGCTTATAATGAAAGGCGAAACGAAATTGTCTTATCAGCCTCTTAAATTCAGACATAATAAATGTAATACGCTGTTATATTCAAAATTTAATAATATTCTAACATTATCTTGGCTGCAGGATTTTCAAGGTATTAAATGACAATCCCCTCCTTCTCCTGCCCAGATAGGCCAGAATATTCTTTGGAAGTAAACAAGTGTGGAAAGATTGAATGGTGCAATACATATGTAGCTTATGGAGCATTCGAGAAGGTAGAAACTCTCTGATATACGTCTTAGTAAGCGGGAGCTCAACCCCACCCCCCCCCTTTTCGGCTGAGATATCGTGAAGCTAGCACGCTTAATTCGTTTCGAGCATTGAAATATAAATTTAAATGTTTTAATTCAAATAACCACTTGTGATATCGGGTCGCGTTATCACTTTTTTCAAACCATTAATGATTTTCAATAAACGATTAATATATATTTTATTATTGATTTTATTTTAACAATAATATAATAAATCACAGTTTCATACTCGCAAATAAGAGACATTACAATATGTACTATATAATTAAAGCCCAGCTGTATGATCACCAAAACCGTTCTGTACAAATGTAACCGAAGAAATGAGGCTGTAATAAGTACATATTTTCTTAACTATAAACCCCGTGAGTACTCAACTATGATTACGAAATGAAAACTATGTGGTTTCAAGGATATTCAGGACTTTCTTTTATCTTGAGATTTGGGAAGGAGTAGGTTTCCAGGTAATCTTGGTGATTTATGGGTGATTTGGAAGATATTATGCTTGTTGGATCTAGTAAAGGCCAGAGGGGTTTGGAAGGATATTATTTCCTGGGAGTTGGGGTGGAGTTGATATTCAGTCCATTCAACATCTTGTGTTCTGACACAAGGCGCCAGTATCATTATGTGACTTCTAAAGAACCGAGGTCGGTTAGTCCAATGGCGTCCGGGTGTGACAAAGGTTGAAATGGTTGGAAATGGGCGATCTTGCAGTGAATATAAACAGAATTGGGTGGTTACTATTTTAAGCAATTTCAATTGATCAGCGGTGTTGTCTATTTGGGAAATGTAGAAGGAGCTGTGTGTGTTATGCCTTTCTCAAGGCTAATTTATCGATAAATTAGATACTAGATTACGCTTAGTGTGGGAGTGTAGGGGAAGCGAGAAAAGGTAGGTGTAATTGGACATTTTATATAATTTTATTTGGTCAAAATAAATAAACTATTTCTTCAGTATAAACATTTAGTTTAATATTCTTCATATGGTGATATAAACAGTTCTTTAATATCTGTCAAGATTGTCCTGGAATTTAATGACAACTTTTTATCTTCAGTTAAAAAAGTTTCTCATCTAATGCCGCTATGCTCATTACATATATTAAATAGCTATTGATGTCAACATGTGAAGACAATTAAATTCTATGTTTCTATTGAAGAACTGTTTTATTTATTTTGGCAAAAAAAAAGTTTTGCTATAAAAACTGTAAAAACACTGCCCTTAACTTGCGTAACAAAACACCTACCTTAAGCCAGGAATCACATTGAAGTTGACAACATTCAAATTAGGGTAGCTTTAATAATTTTAGAATGTCCAGTAAAAATAGAGTATAATGGTTTCCCTGATAACAATTCTACTCGTTTATTATAGTAGACTACACAAAAACACACCGATACGATGCATGATTCAAGATGTATTAACCTAAGTTAGGTGTTATCCACGGGACGAGACGAGGTCATAAGTACAGTAATATACAAGCTTTAAAGTGCTTTCCTCACAGTTCTTGAAATCTGGGTGCTCTCTTCCCTGACTAAGACGGATTCACCATGAGTTGTTCTACCTAATAGGAAACTAGTTTACCCTTCGTTTTATATCTTCCCTATTCCAATACTCCATACACACAACACTCTCACTCTCATCTCACTATTTGTCTTTTCAAAGGTTGATAAAAATACAATTTCATAGTTTCTTATTTTATATATACATATAATTACTTTAACTAGCGTACTTATACCAAAAAAATTACATTTTTTCCAAGCCAACCTCATGAATAATCCCAGGCGTCAGTGTAATCTATAGTCCAGTTTGATAGTGATGGAAAGCTCGGGGTTCAAGTCAAAGTCGGGTGTACCCAGATGGTTTTACTTCAACGGTTTGCCACTAAAAATCCACTCAAATGTTTTTAAAACTAAAATACAGCTTTCAACTGGACCATTGAATTGAAAATTTACTTTTGTGTTGGCCTTTTGATACCAAAAAACAACGTAAATTTGCAATTTAAATGCAAAATCTGTGCGGTGAACTGTACCATTTATTTTATTTTAAAATAATAATTATTTACTTTAGTTGAATTTGTTACAATATGATTAAATAGTTTCACTGCTCTCTTATTCCACTGCTTCATTTACAAATTAAATACATAAACTCGCGCTACCTAACAAAATACCTTACCTGCCCTTGTGATCACAAAGTCTGAGGTGTCAAGCTATGATATACCGATTTACTGTGGCTAGGAGGTCTAAGTTCAAATAAAGGCCAGAGGCACTGGAAGGGGTTTGGGGGCGTTCAAGTATTACGTAAGCACATTTTAGGACATTTTTGACCCATTTAACCCTCTTGTAAGTAGCATTAACAAACTCCCTACCCCCTTCTTAGTTAAGTTGTATTTATCGATTTTTTTATTATTTATTTACAGGAATAACCTTTATTTTTCATACAATTTATAAATTGCTAATAATTATTAACATGAGGTCTAATTAATAGTGCGAAATAATAGATAACTAACACTATTTTCAAATTAATCTAAATTTATTGAACTAAACAAATAAAATTTAAAAAAGCGATACAATTATTGAAAATATTTTAATTAATTAAATTATTTAAAGTAAACACATTGATTAATATGGTTATTTAAAGCAAACACATTAATCAATATAGTTATGAAATAACTCGAAACTACTTATTATCTGGTGATCAAGGTAATTGAATCCACATATCGAAACTTTTAATTATTATGTGTCCATTTGGGGTGGCTGGGACACTGCGCAATTCTTTCCCTTCTGTTTCTGTCCTACTTAAACATATTTCTGCAAAAATAAGCAAAACTTGAACCTGCTTTCCCCTTAAGTTTCTTACGTAATGCGGGAATTACTCTCCTTAGAACTATTCCTGAGATTAAATCTTTAAAAGTATGATTTAATGTTTAATAAAACGGACTTAACTTTAGAACAGTGTTTCCCCAGCTGTGGTACACCAAGACTCGGATTTAAGGGGGTACATGACGTTTCACTGAGTGATATTAAATTATAGCATTGTTTGATTCCCGTATTGATGTGTAATTTTTCAAATTTACTTATATACAATGCAAGTTTGATAAAAAAATGTTTTAACACAGACTTTGACGAGATGTCATGAACCTCTTTATTTCCCTCGTTTAAGACTTTGTTAAGCTTGCCACTCGAGGTTTATTACAATTTGTGACAACTGTATATAATATCTATAACAAAATATCACGGTTTTTTATTACTTTTTCCATGAATATTTGAAAAGTTTACATTTTTTAGGCTATGGCCTGCATCGGGGTATGAGATTGGTGAAAGTTTGGAAAACTAGAGCTAATACAACCCATCTCCCGGCCATCATATCATCAGTATGAGAGGGGCAAGCTCTAACAATTTTTAAGAACACAAAGAATCGAACCCTGGAATATTTAGCAAATTATTCAGAAGCACTACCGACCGAGTTTAGGTAGGATGGAAAGGAAGGCGATAAATTGTCATTTTTTTTTTCAGTTTTCATAGCAAACAATCTTTTTTTCTAGCAAAATAAATAAAATATTTATAATTTATAAATGTACTCATATTAATCTAAACAGATATTGAATATTTGCCATCCGCATAGTGGCATTTGATGAGAAACTGTTTAGATGAAGACAAAACTTCTCATCAAACTCTAGGGCACCCTTAACGGATATTCAAGAACTGTTGAGATTATTATGTGAAGATAATTAAAATATATTTCTACTGGTGAAATATTTAGCTTATTTTTGAGGAAAAGCATTTTTTCTTATATTTATTTTAGGTATTTAACGTGCACTTTCTGAATCGACTAAATATATCCACACGCGAGAATTTTCTATGAGCGAGAGCGAAAGGACCAAGCAATTTTTCTGAGAAAGGTATTTTCACATAATTTTCAGGGTTCTTTCACATGCCACAATTGACATGGGACCGATGGCTTTACTTCCTCTCTGAAGGAATTTGTGCTACGGATTTTTATCGCTCTAAAAAAATCCGTCGAGCTCGGCTGGGTTTGAACGAATGAACATAAATTGTTATAGTAAAAACTGTAAAAGTACTGCCCTTAACTAACAATCCCTATAATCTCAACCTTAAGTTATTGGACACCAACTCGTATGACCAAATGGGAGTGTACAAAGTTAGCGACCAGGTTGTGAGTGAAGAGGAGGAGGGGGAATACAATCCCCGCCTCCCTACTCACGTACCTTGTGATGCACAATACAGGTCTCCTCTTGTCTCTCCGGACCAAACTTTCTATAACATTATACGACTGCAGCGGTAGCTTTTGGAACTCATCAACAATGTTATTAGTTTCAACCCGAGGTAGAGCGGATTAAATCCAATCTGATACTCAGTCATTCGAACTTAGAACCATAAGTAAACTCCTTAGTTCTTTTGTATTATATATTAAGCTTAAGGCAGTCACCTCGGTCAGAAAGATAGTGTGAATCGTTGTCGGGCAACATGGCTTAAAATACTATGGTTTGTGTCGTTTTCTGGAACTACTTATCTATTCTGTCTAAGCTTAAGCTCCCTTTCTTTCTTCACCAACAACAACCCTTTTTCATGTCAATAAGAAAAGAAAGAAAAGAAAACTACGAAACCCCTTATATTAAGGTGGAGAGGAAATCTCGCTACTAGTTCTCAAATACCTTAAAAATTTCCGTTGCAAACCTATAAAATAATGACTATATTTGTTAGAAAAAATCTTAGATCTAGAGCCCTTTTTGTAAAGCCTAGTCTCATGGCTCCACAAATATGCTTTAAAAAAATCGTTGATTATGATTTAATGTCACATATTCACACAATATACTATTGGATTTCTAAGTAAAAAGAGCCTTGCAGGAATATTTCGATTTTATATTTGCATTAACCAAATTTTGTAATAATTGTCTAGTAGAATTAAATATTGCGTTAGAGCTGAACGTCTGCGCAGCAATTTATCGTTTATCGATTCTTATTGGATCGCTGAGACACATTGGAGACGTCCATAAATCTCACGCTATTAAAGAAATGATTTGTAATTTATAAAAAAATATGGTTCACGTCAAAATATGGTTGGTAGATTTCAATATTGAATTAAAATCTTTAAATTTCTCGAAATGTTTCAGTCCCAAGGTCAAAGTAGGTGTTTATATAAAATACATCTAGCCTTGATAAAATAAATAAAATCATTTTAATAAATTCACAACAGAAAATTGTTGGATATTTGAAGATTATTTTATTGTTTTTGAAGCTTCAAAAGTGCCATTCCTATAGTAATGCCAAAGTGAGAGGATATTCACTTACATATGGGTGGCATTTGATGGCGATTTTGTTTCTGAGGCCCACGTTGACAAACCAAAGCTATCCAAATGCTAAAATATTAGCTTTGATCCAATTGAAACTAAATTCCATAAACCTTAAGCGATCCATTTTGATTTTTTTTTTACTTTGACTTATAGTAGCCAAGAAAATTGGGTGCATATTTAGCTGAAGGTTTAAGGTGGGATGTAGGGAACACGATAAATGGCCAGTGGTTTTGCAGTTTTTACAGCAAAACAATCTTTTGGCCAGAATAAATAAATTATTTTTCCAGTAGCAACTTTTAGTTTAATTTTGTATACATGGTGATATCAACAGGTGTTGAATATCTGCCATAGGCACATCGGTATTAGATGAGAAACTTTTTCAATAAATTCAAAAAAATTGTCATTTATTTCCAGGACACCCTGACAGATGTTTAAGAACTGTTGATCACCATATGAAAATTAAACTAAGCCTTACTATTGGAGCAAGATTTTATTTATTTTAGCCAAAACAAAGTTTTGCTATAGAAACTGCAAAATCACTGACCTTTTCTCGCCTCCTCTTCCATCTCACTTTAAAAATAAATAGATTTTATATGATTTTCTCAAACGTATATATTACTTCCTTAGGATATTATCAATAATGTTAATGTGATATTGTTTTTGTGGCAAACACTAGACCAAAGGGTGTAATTTTTTTTACATTTACCATCCTTATCTTCCCGAATTGGTACCTAAACTTTAACTCAAGTCCAGTTTCCTCTTTATGTCTCTTCTTTTTTTCTCCTTACTTTTCTGGAATGTTCATTTTATGATTTAAACTATCTCGGTAATTGGTAACCAACTAATACTACTGCCTACTTATACACTAAATTCTACCTTCTATCCCTAACTTACTATCTAACCCTATTGGTATATCCCCTATTCCCACTTGTCAAGAGTCCATCACCGTTCTCTGTTTCCCTTTTCTTCTTATTCCCCCTTCTGACCAGCACTCTTGTATCCAAGTGTGCCATCGTGCACTAGGTCAATGAGCTCTTCCTTTCCTCTGCTTCTTATCATATTCTCAATCTCTTCTCTTTGGGCAGGTTTCCTGTTCATCTGGTTTACACTCGACTGGCTTCCAGGTGACCACCTCCTCCCTCATGGTTAGGTGTCTTCTTGTTCTTCGACTCCTCTTCCATTGTTTCTCTTGCTTTCTCTTATCTCTGCTTGCACTTTGTCTCCCAGCTACTGCCTCCTTTCCCTCTCATTCTTCCCGCTCCACTTCTTACCCATTTCCCTTTCCTCGTTTCTGTTCAGTTCAATTCTGCTGCCCATCCCTCAAGTACTGTCCCTCCCTATGATCCTTTACTCTTCCTATTAGCTTTATCTCCCCTTTCTAGTACCGTTCCCGTCCACCCCCATCATGGGTGGTGAGTGTACACATAACAATTTGGCCATTTTCCCCTCGAGTTAAAGCTCACTCTCCCGTGAGCCTTTATAAAATGCTTATATAGAGCTTCCATACCTAAAACTTCGCGGCTCCTTTCAATCACCTTAATTATACATTTTTCCAACTCTTCCTTACCTGTAGGCAGATTCACTGCTCGGAGCTGCATCCTATCCACCAGCTCCGGTACGGGGGACGCTACCACCTGGCCATCCTTATGCACCACTTTCACCAGGTGTCTCAGCACTGACTGTAGGTTATTAAGCTCCAACAATCTTGACATTCTTAACGCGTCTTCGCAAATTGTATGTACCTTTCTTACGACTTCCCTAGTCTCCTCCTTCCCTTCTTCTGTAGTGGAGCTTACCTCCATCCGCCTCTCATCTTCTTCCACTTCCGTTCCCTCTATCCTTCTTCCCATCCCATCTATAATGTATCCCACTTCCGCCTTCAGTATTGGTCCCTTTATCCATGTTTTCCATCTTTTCTCTGCACTCAGTCCCAGTAACTTCTTCTGCCTCTTATCCTTCTCGCTCTGTTGTTCACCTATTACTATTATTTCCTCATTTGTTGTTGATGGGGCTGAGCACCTCCTAAACAGCTTCTGAAGCTTGGTCTGCTGATTTTTGTCATTACTCTCCTTTGTTCTCATTTCTATTGCTTTTTCCTCCTTTCCATTTCCGGCGGCCTCCTCTTCGAACGACTCACTCAGTCTTCTGCGGTTTGCCCTTATTTCTTCGTTTTATCCTTGGGTTTTACACTTGGGATATCAACGTTGCTGATGCTGCCACCGAATCTCCCGTAGATCCTAGCTGCCCATCCCAGAATTCACTCCCTGGCCACGCGTCACCGTCTCAGGCGTACGTCGTGACCAACAGCTCTCAACTCACATTTTTCCTCACCTTGTATGGAGGGTCCTCTGACGCAAATATGTTTACCTTATACTTTTCTCTTAACACCTCCCTATCCTTAAACTGATCCATTACTTTCCCTAACCACAAAAACTCTATGTCCCTCATTCTATACACGTCTTCCCTATGCTTCTCCAACGCCCTTATTATAGTCCTCCTCGCCTGCATGTGAAATCATCTCTCTTGCTTGTCTGAGCCTTTCCACATTCCCTGGCCGAATCCCACTATCTGCAGGGGAACCTGCTTCCTGCACGATTCAGCCTGGTGGTATGCCTCCGATAATAGCATTTCCAATATCACTTCTATTCTCCTATCAAATATCTCTTGACTTATTTCTGGTCCGGTTCTTGGTTTTATTGTATTCCTTGATTCCATCCCATTAAGTAGTACATTCCTTACTATTTCAATCAACCCTTTTCCTACTACTGCTCCCATGTATGTTCTATCAACTGACTCCGCGTTTCTCAGATTTGGTCCTACCAGTCCTATTCTTATTCCTTTCTTCCTGATATCCTCTCCCTGACTTACTACTACCGTGTTTCTCCTGCTCCCGTCCTTTATAAATGTTGTCTTTGAGACCACTCCGATCATCCTCGATACGACTACTTCATACTCCTTGAGTAATATAAAGTCATTATTCTCTTCCTTTGTCACTCTCGAGAAATTTCTTCCCTCTTATCCCCACCACTTTTTGAACCTTTCCTCTTTTACATACGACCATACACATCGTTCAGTTAGAATTCTGTCAATGAAATCCTCCGACCACATATTTTTGTAGAACTCACTCTCCCTTCTATATTCCGAGTGTCTCAACTCATTTAACATCTCCTCTATAATTTTTTCTGTTAATGGGTGTGCTATTATATTTGCTGACTCTACCGGTTCCTTTACCTCTTCTTTGGTCATTTTATCAGTGACCACTAGTTCTTCCTCGTTATTGTTTTTTATCGGATGTTTTACCCGTCGATACTCTCCTAAGAAGTCCTATACCCCCCTGCCACCTTTCTCTTCCCTTTCGACCTCCATCACCCTTTTTACTCTGGTTTTATTGTATTCCTTATTTCCCCACTCAACTTCAAATTTTCCTTTTTCCCATCAACATCATGGTTTCCATATCCTAGCCCTCTTCTACCCGACCTTTCCTTTAATACTTCAAGGGTTTGCTGCTCCATTCCTACCCCACTTATTCCTTCTTCTATATTCTCCTCTTGGCCTGTCTGTGTAGCCACCGTTTTCCCTCTTCCCTTTAAAATCCTATAGTTAGCTACACTCATACTGAATCTCCTCCTTCTACTTGGTGTCTTCTTTCTTCCTGTCTCTATTCCTGTTATCAGTTTTTCTCCCATCCTCTTTATTTCTCTCGTTAGCTCTGTTATTGCTTCTATTAAGGTGGTTTGAAATGTATCCATAATCGGTCTACTCCATTGTACTCCTCATCATCATTATGTAGGTTTCACACTCCTTTTTGTTTGGATTCTTACACTCCTCTTCCTCTTTTATTTCCACTTCTTAAAGAACATGAGATATAAACCTCCTTCCCCTTACACTCTTTTATCTCATGTCCTTCTTTCTCGCATTTAATTAAAATATACATAATTGAAAATGAGGTATAAAAAATAACTCTTTTAGGGTATCCTTACTTTAGAATTAGTCTGTTAGTATGGCTAAAATTAAATGAGTCAAGGGAGTTAAAAATTTCGTAAAGGGTTGAATTATTCGGGGTTTAAAAGGTGGCCCAACGTATAAAATTATAATTATATAAAAAAAATACCAAATTTACCTAAAAATATAAATTTACCAGCGGGTTTAATTTTTTTCCCAAAGTTGACCACTTTATAAGCGTTTGATGCACATATAGAACACAATAATAAATACACTACCTAACTGCCCCATTGCCAAATCAGGAGATTTTTTTAATGGGCGTCTTTATCAAACAGTAAAATATACAATTTTTTACTAGACTTAATTTCTTATGTATATTTCACATGAAATACCACTTTTAGTAAAAAGTGTTGTTGACTTGGTGAAATTAGCAAAGCATGTCAATATTATTAGAGTGGAAATTAGGAAAAGAATACAGTCGGGAAATGCATGCTATTATTCGTTCAGTAAGTTGTTAATATCTTGCCCGCTGTGAAGGAATGTAAAAAAAACTCAGAATATACAAAACAATAATTTTTACCAGTTGTCTTATATATCTATGAAATGTGGTCGCTTGGATTACATAATGGAAAAAAAATTAGGGTGTTTGAAAACAAGGTGCTTAGGAAGATATTTAATCCAAAAAGGGATGAGTCTACTAGAGAGTAGAAGAAATAACATACCATATACTCATCACAATACATTGTTAGGATAATCGAATCTCACTGATTACAGTGGGCGGGATATCCAGCGCGAATTGAAGAATCTAGAACCGTGTCCAGAGTACTGACTGGCAAATGGCAAACCCAGTGGGAAGAGACCACTGGGAAGACTAAGATGGTGATGGGAGGATAACATTAAAATGTACCTGAAAGAGATAGGGTGTAATGAAATTGACTGGATAGAACTGGCTCAAGATGTAGAATTTGGCGTATTACATTTATAAGTGTGGCAATGAACCTTCGAGTTCCTAATGGCATAGAGTAAGTATGTAAGTAAGTAAGCATGTCAATATTGTACTTTCAAGCTCTTTCACCCTTTTCCTTATGGTCCCTTCTGAAGACTAACTTGCACACCACTACGTATCAAAGTTTGAGTATCACTATATTTTATCATAAATATAGATCTAAAATTGAAGTACAGTTTAAAAAAAATCAGTTCAAGGTTGATAAACATTAAAAAAAAAAAGATTATTTAATTTGATTTACAATAAGCTTGAATTACCCGCAATATTAACCAAAGACATAACTAAAATATGAACGTTCCGTAAATATATATTGAAATCTAACGATATTAAAAAAAATATTCAAAAGGTAAAAGGGTTTTGTATGGATATCCAAACAAGTAGTAGTTGGTAAACTATGGCTGTTAAGTTTAGTACACGCAATGCACATTAAGAAACACCTTTGTTAGCTTGTCACAGCAAAAGCGCAGGGCAGGCCCGAGTGATAGATGGCAACATCGCTTTTGAACGTTTTGAACAGAATTATTATTATTATTTTATTCACTATATATTTGTTTTGCGATGCATTCCAAACATCTACATGAGCGTAAATTTAAATTATGTATTTGTTTTCTATTTAAATCTATTTGTGACAGTTTATAATATATAACATCCACATATGAATGCAAATTAACATATCTTTTTTTTACGTATCTATAATAACTGGACCAAGTATACCATCCTTTTACAAAATATTTTCTATAATATATAGTCGGGTGTACTGAGGTTTAAAAAAAATACTTTTCCAATCTCCCTCCACGCAAATGCGGGTACACTTCCTTATAAATTAAACATTTGTCTTCCCTAAATAATTCGCGTAATCAGTACATATACCTGTACAGATAGTTATACGTGATGCTAAAAAACAACATCCAAACCCACAAAACTCTGTTTGGAAATTATTTTATAGTGCCATTTTATCAAGATGGACAAACTCTATTAAAACTTATTATTTTAATATTCAAATATATTAGTAAACCACCCATTCACACATTCACAAACACACACACGCATACACATCCACCTATCCACCCATATATAGAATTATATAAATACTATATGTTAAGTTGGTTAAGTGTAAGAAAAGGCGGTAGCCTTAACTTAGCCATTAAAGTCGATTATTATTATTATTATTATATGTTATAGTACGTCTGCTTTCTAGTGGAACTGCTATAATGATTAGCTTTTTACGCCTTTCTATTAATCAAATTACTATGATACTATGTTAGCCTTTTAAATTCATACTTAAAATACAAATCTAACTACCAATATTTGTCATGTGAAAATATTATACCCTTTTTTTTTTAATATTTCTTCATCTTCAAAGGATCCTTAATTCGATCACCACAGCCTATGTGGCTTATAGGGATAAAATACACATTGTTTTATTTGTATTCGTTACAAGTGTTACTTTTCCTATAGATACTCACGCATCGCATATACAATACATGAAGTCCCAAATAAAACCGGCCCCAAACGCACAGTATTTCAAATTCTGTGTCCAAAATGTGCGCCACCAGCCTCTATGCATAGTTTAAATAAATAAACGTTTACTAGTCAGCGAGCAGAATTATGTATAACGGCTGGAGTTTCGAACACATACTTTGAAATACTGTGCATTTATATGAGTCGTGTCCACTAATGAATGAACACAATATCTCAGTTGGATTTGTTCAACAGTTTGTCCATACCGTCTTTGTTTATGTTGGGTGCATTTATATTTGTATTAAAATAATCTATGAGAAAAAAGTATAAAAACACAAAATATTTAAATATCTATTATTTTTTATTCCAAATAAATTTTAACCTTTTCAAAAACACACATTTTTATAGATGTTTTATATGAAGAAACAATATTATATTGCACCATTGCTGTTTTATATACAAAATATTGAATTTAGCTATTTTGATTTTTATAAGTGTGGTACATAACAGTAGATTTTTCATTTTACAACAAAATATTATTTTGGTAGTATTAATTTTTTTATTGGCTACATAAATTTTCTTACAGATTTCATCAATAAAGCCCCCCCAAAAAAATTGTTTATTTGATGTTATTTCAGATTTAACATAAACTTGACTGGCTGCCAGAATGATAATAGTTTAGTTAAATGATTAAAAAATTATTATTAATGTTCAAGGAAGGAAATTTAATGTTGTGAAGTATCATCTTAGAGATTATGTTTACACATTTTATTTCAAGGGAAACACTATACACCCAAATAAGTAAAAAAGTATAGTTTTAATTTTTTATGCAAATAGCTTTTTTATATTAAATACCTAATAAACAAAATTGTTTTTATTTTCAGGTTACTCAAATTATATATTAATAATGGCATAATGCATATAAATGCTATTTATCATAAACTAAATATTACATTTTCAATCTTCCAGATCTTATTTTAACAGTTTATCAACACTTATGGAAAACGTAACTAGGCAAGGTATTTGGAAAGCTGTAAATTTATTTTATTAAGTCAATCATTCACATTATTTCTTAACAAATAATAATTTATCTATCAGTGAACTTCAGTATAATCAGAACACTGCCTATAAAATTAAAAACAGAAAAAAAAACTCCACGTGGTTCATATATTCAAAGCGATTAACCTGGTTATTTGGCAAAAATATTTATCTTCTATGTTATGTGTTACATATTTTTATTCACTTTTATTTACTGTATGTCAGTTTATTTAAAATAACAATTTATTTTTTTTACAATTTTTCAGTCACAAAATATCAAATTGATTTTCTCACACCGTAGGAACAAATACATTTGTTAGTTATATATTTTTTTAAGCAACGATTTAGTTCCCATTATTTTTTTTCTTTCGTACATAACTCAGTAAAAATTACTACTCGAAGCAAATAAGTCTTGTCAGTAGCAACATAAAAATAAAGTGATAACATGCTACACCGTCTCGGGTTTCCGAGTGAATCATTTGACGACATTGTAACTTCAGTTGCGGGTTCCGGTGTGTACGCACTTGCGCTGTATTTCCCGGTACGTTCCACGCATGCAGTAGTGCACGCACACACCATTACGCACTGGTGCGTACCGTGTCACACGCGAATATGCGGGCACTCCAGAGATCAGGTTGGCTGCATTTGATGAGACCCTGGAGTTGGAGATAGTCCATCTCTATTTGGGCTCACGCGCCGTTACACCGAGCTCCGACAGTCCTGGATCCCGTCTACACGTTCCAATTGGTGGCTGTAACAGAATCACGATTTAATTTAGCAAAAAATTTAGTTAAACAAAAACTATAATGGGGAAAGGAATTACAACTTTAAAGTAATGTTTTAATAAATCAATCAAATTAAAGTAGTTAAATAAATAAATTAGAATAATTTAATTAATAAAGGGTTATATAATAGTTAACAAACAGTAGAAGTATACATAAAGTACAATACAGTAATTTATAATATCTGTATTTTTTAGCACCACGTCTTACTACCCATTTGGGTTATATGCTTATATACTAATTACTCTAGTAGTTTTAGGGATTAGGAAGGTTATATTAAGAGGACGTGTACCCACATTTGCGTAGAGGTAGAGTGGAAAAACACCTGGGATAAACCACCCTCAGTACACCCGACCGAGATTCGAGCCCCAATCTCTTCATCATCGGCAGTCTAGTCTACTGCGAGAGTAGCGCGTTAGACCACGCGGCCACCGAAGTGGGTTTTACAATATTTAATAACAATAAACATGTACATATAAGTTATACTATTAAATAACCGGACTGATGCTGCTCCCAGCAAACTGCGAGCGTGCGCTGACATGTTTGAACATGACTGTGTCTGATGGTCCTCAGTCAGTTTGACTGTAGCAGTTGATTGAATTAGTCTACGCACTAGTGGCGCGTCGGAAAAATGCCAAGTGGTCAGACGGAGCAACGGGTTAACCTCAAGTTTCTTGTTAAACTAGGGAAAACTGCCACAGAAGCTTATGCAATGTTGAAAGAAGTCTACGGGAATGAATGTTTATCCCGCACACAAGTTTTTGAGTGGTTTAAACGGTTTAAAGAAGGGCGTGAAACGACCGAAGATGATCGGCGCCCAGGACGGCCCTCAACGTCAAAAACGGACGAAAACATTGAAAAAATTGGTAAATTAATCCGCGCTGATCGTCGTCTGAGCACCCGAGGGCTTGCTGAAATGACAGGAATCGACAAAGAAAGTGTTCGACAGATTTTGCATGAATCATTTAACATGCGGAAGGTTTGCGCAAAAATGGTGCCGAAACTCCTCACTCCCGAGCAAAAGGAATCAAGACAGAACATTTGTACTGACATCCTAAACAACATCGCCACTGATCCAGATTTGTTAGACAAGGTGATTACTTGTGATGAATCGTGGTTTTTTACTTACGATCCCGAAACAAAGAGGCAATCCATGCATTGGAAGAGCCCAAGCTCGCCAAGGCAAAAAAAAAGCCAGGATGAGCAAATCCAAATTCAAAGCAATGATGATTGTCTTTTTCGACATTCGTGGCATTGTCTACGTTCACTGGGTACCTGAGGGTCAGACGGTCAATCAACACATTTCTACATCGAGGTTCTGACGGCCCTACGTGAGCGTGTGAGAAGACGAAGACCCAATTTGTGGAAGACCAAGTCCTGGATCCTTCACCAAGACAATGCACCAGCCCATTCTGCCTTGTCTGTGAAAGCGTTCCTCGCAAAATACGGCATCACCGTATTTGAACAACCACCGTACTCGCCCAACCTTGCCCCCTGTGACTTTTTTCTATTTCCCAAAGTCAAATCGGCGCTGAAGGGGACAAGATTTGAAAGTGTGGAAGTGGTTAAAGCAAAAGCGACGGAGGTTCTCAACCAGCTGACAGAAGAGAACTTCCAGCACTGCTTTCAACAATGGAAGCGTCGTATGGAGCGGTGTAGGGATAGCCAAGGGGAGTACATTGAAGGCTATAAAACTTCTGCTGTAATTGGTGACGAATAAAAAGTGTTATGACTTCAGTCCAGTTATTTAATAGCCACACCTCGTGAAGCCCTTGTTAAGTTACAAATATTTTAAAACTTATTTAACCAACATTTGATTCGAAGAAGGATATTAAACCATTTGGTGCAGCAAGTCTGGTCCAAGATGTTCCCCGGATCAAAGTCATGCACACTATCTTTGCGGCCAA
This sequence comes from Timema bartmani, assembly GCA_902151455.1. NCBI lineage: Eukaryota > Metazoa > Arthropoda > Insecta > Phasmatodea > Timematidae > Timema > Timema bartmani. Next base: position 19,857 of record CABFWB010002902.1, on the reverse strand, counting down.
TCCTACCGGCTACACACCATCTCTCATAAGTAAGGGAATCACTCAACTCATGAGCCATGACCTTAGGATTGTTTGGTTGGATGCGAAATAAATGTATTCCCCTGATACACAAACACCCATACATGTGTTTAGTTCTTATACAAGTAATAACGTATTTTTAGCACCGAGTCTTACCACCCATTTGGGTTATAAGCATATTTACTAATTACACTAATATGCTAGGAATGAGGAAGGGAGAATTTAGAGGAAGTGTACAAGTTTTTTGTGAAGAGCTAGTGGAAAACTGTTTAGGAAAAAAAAATATCTTAACACACCCGACCATGATTTGAACCACGGTCTCCTCTTATCCACATTCCTTTCTATCGTGAGAGTGACGCCTTTGAACATTCAGCCCCGACCGAAGTAGTTAAGTGACAATGTTTTATTAACTATGACGCATTACTCTTGTTTAAAGTTACCACGTTAAAGGTGGATTCAACATTATGAAAGTGTATAATCGGAACGGGTACTAAGACGCTTTGGTAGAAAATAAAAAAATTGAAAAACATATCACTTAGTGCACAGACGAAGGAATCATTCTTATTTAGTCTGGTTTATCGGTTATGTGAAGATCGTTGTTCGAAACCCAGATGGTTCCACTCTCACTCTCCATGCACATAAGAATACAATTTATTTAAATTCTACCTTCATCAACCGTAACTAATTAGTTAAATTCTTTAGCCCGGAATTAATAATAAAGCGTGGTGTTTTAAAAAAAATCGGACATAATATTTTGATATTGTCGTTTATGAATATTTGCTATTTCTTCTTAGAAAATGGTCGATTTTATGAATTCATAGCAATACATAAATACAATTAACTTTATAAACGAGAGTGTAAAAACAATTGTTAGAACTCAAAAAAAGTATAGGGAGTCTTACTCTAATCAAACATTAGGTTTTTAAAACCCTTAAAAGCTAAGGTCCTTAGTCAGAATCATAGAGGCCTCATTTTGATCCCAACTGTCGGCACAAAGTTTTTTTTCTCAATCATTAATTTAAAATACTTTTTACACTTCAATGCAAGTCCATCAATATTTTAATAAAAACATATTAAAAATAAACAACTATAATATATTGTCAGAATGACTCTAAGAGCCGAATAAACAATAAATTTGAATGCCATTAATATATACGAAACCTAATATAAGTAGAACTCTCAATAAATTATGTTACAACTTTTAACTTTTAGGGTACAAAATGGTTCATCTATAAAACGGCATCTTCTTACAGATGTAATGTTGTTTTACCTCAAAATTACTTCTATATACATTAGACTAATGGTTCCATTTTTATTAAATAAATAAAAAATTAATTTAATTTACTCACCTCTGTAGTACATCTCCTTATACATACTTGGACAGTATTTACCCTGAAATAAAAATTCCAAATTACATTTTAATTACGATTTAAATTATGAATAAAATCACATTAATGTCTATAAAATAAAAATTGACATTACCATAGTGAATATAATCTATATAGTAAGGTCATTTTGGTCTCTGTTTGGTTTGTCTGTTAAGAATTTTTCTCAAATTCCTCGATATGTTACAAAGCTGACACTTCAGACACTGATTACATAAATGTTGTAGTTAACTTCAACATTCTTAAATTTTTTATTTATTTTTAGTGGAGATTTGGTACACTGTAATCACGTGACTAAAGTTATAAAGTTTCGGCCTCCTTTGGACCATACCATCTTCATGAGAAAAATCATGGACACAAATCACGTTACCTTCTGTTTTGAAAAGATCTAAAAAATAGGTAAAAGACACGGAACAGACTTTGCGATTAGTCCAAAATTGCACCTTTATAGATTACTGTGGATTCGCACGTTTGCAAAACAAAAAAAAACAAAAAAAACACGCGCAGAACAGAAATGAGGTCACGTGACTAGCTCTAAGCCAATCACAAGATTTCCTGCCTCATCGGCGCGAGCTGATCTGATAAAGTTCAACTCATCTCTATTGCATCCGCTCTACTCGAGATGTCCGGCACAGGAGAACCAATCAAATTTCAAACTCAACCACCTCAGATCAGTGCGCATGCGCGTTTGACAACGCATGTGCTGTAGAGCCAGCAGCAAGCAGACAGTTCCGTTAAATGTTGTGAGGAGATTTGAAATAACCAGCCAATGGAATGTGTGTCTAGCCATTTATTGGGTTGTGCCACGACACAGCGTTATGATTTGAAAACACCCATCGGGAGAATGATCTAAAAGATGTGTGTATCCACTAGAAAATAAAATATGTTAGTAATCAGCTGTTTAAGTTTGCGTTGCAATGCATCATGGGTCGACATACAGCGTGTGAGTTTCTACGCCACTCAAGCATATTATATGATCTATTTTAGGCGAACATGTAGATCAAGCTTTACACTATGGTTGGATTTTATAAGTGACTCTACAGTATATACAGCCCGTTTAGATACGACTGCTATGTTTCAGTCTGAGTGAGGTGTACATTTCCAGGAACTATGTGACCCTATTAGAATGTGTCTATTGCGAATATAGTGAGGGATATGAATGAATAGTACTCAACCCGAGGGTTGGTCGGATCCTCAACAATTTCACTATCAGCAGTAGAAAGCTCGTCTCAGTGGCTGAATGGTCTAAAGCGTCACTCTAGTGTCAGAATGACCTGTTGATGATGGGGAGATCGGGGTTCAAATCCCGGTCGGGTCTACTGAGGGTGGTTTTTCCTAAATGGTTTTACACACTTTCCTTCCACGTAAATGCGGCTAGCGTACCTTTAAAAATACCCCGCCCTCATCCCTACCCTACTAGAATATTTGTAATATATGCGTATAATCTGAACAGGTACTAAGTAACACATCGTGATAAGAAAAAAAGAAAAAAAAGCATATACTTTAGTTTCACCGTAGCGCAAGCTCTCATCATCTCCCATGATAAAAAAAGAAGCTGTAGAGCCTAGGTAGCACTGAAGAGGCGTACTAGGGAAATGGGTCGTGAGGTAGTTTCGCGTTGCCTTCCTCACTGAGACAGGCGCTACTACTGCACATCAGTCTGCCAAGCCCACCAAATGACCCTACAAACGACACCTTCACTCCATTTATCACAGGGACTAGCTGTATATTTAATGTTTTTACTACTATCGTTCATACCTCTGCCACTTTCATATTTGTCAGAGCCATAAGTGAGACTGAGACAGATCAATGAAAGTAGCAACTCGCTATAGCCCACAGCAGAAGATACAGTGCATTTTAAATACTATATCTGACCAGAGATGGATATGAGATGAGTAATCCTACATCTAAATTGTCATCTAAACATGTTTTCCTTTTACCATTTACAGATGAACTTATTGGCCCATTTTGTCGGGTCAAATCCCGTACGGGTGTAGGAGGGGAGCTATTCTGTTGGGATTTGCTACCATTTTGCACGCTAATGCGGATACATTTTCTAAAAAATATCCTTCAAATTACCTGACTTTTGGAGGGAGTAATTAATAACCTTGGTTCTGAGCGTACTAATCAAATAATACATTTATTTCCTTAAGGTGGGCGTGTGGACGCAATAAACCTTTTTATAGCAAAACATTTTTTTGGTCAAAATGATTAAAATATTGCTCCAGTAGAAACATAAAGTTTAATTTACTTCACATGGTGATATCAACAGTTGTTGAATATCTGTCACGAGCATAACGACATTAGATGAGAAACTTTTTAAATGAAGAGAAGAAGTTTTTATTAAATTCCAAGACACTCTTGACATATATTTAAGAAATGTTGAGGTCACCATGTGAAAAAAATTAAACTCTATGTTTCTACTGGAGAATTGATTTCTTTCTACCAACTTTTTTTTTACATAAAAACTGCCAGAGCATTGAGCTTTTCTTGCGTCTCCTACACTCCCATCTTAAGAATAATTGATTAATCAACTTAAATAAAAACATGATGCAAAATTATGCAAAACTCTTACTAAAGGGATAAATTAAGTTCCCTGGTTGTGGAACAGACAGTAGCTCATGTATCAGGGCAACGAAAGCAAACTAATGGTACCAGATTAACTAAATATACTATCCTATTTGTTACACCATACTACACCCTTCCATACCAACGATAAGAGCTTTCCCCTACAATTTTTTTTAAAAACAAAAAAAAAAGATAATGGAAACACCCACGATGGCCGAGCCCCAAAAGCCCCTATGATTCCCTCCACCTCCTCTTCCTACACTTCTCCCGCCCTCCTTCCACAACAGTGAGGATTTGAGGAGTATTACAATAGGGCTTGGAGAGGGTGAAAATGAATTAATGCAGTGGCGCGCAAACAACCCCTTTTCAACCGGGGGCCTGAGGAGAGTTAGTTAGTTGGTCGGAGATGAACGTAACTTCAGGTAGAAACCTGATAGCGTTTTTTTTACGTAACTTCAGGTAGAAAACTGATAGCGTTTTTTTAAAAAATAATTCAAACTGTTTTAAGAATCCGTGAAAAAACCCGTAGATCGAGTTAAGTCTTTTGGAATAAACCGCTGTATTCATTTAATGATACCCCATCCCCCCATTACCTTGATTCACGTTTCACTAACCATCTCGGCTATAAGGGAGGGGTAAAGATGAGGAGGGTGTAATTTAGAAGTGTACTCGCATTTGCATGTAGTGAAAGTGGGAAACCTTTTAAGAAATACCTCATTAGTACATCGATCCGGGATTAGAATCCCGATCACCTCTTCCCTGTAAAACTAAAAAAGGGTAGACTTATAGAAACCTTACCCACATTTTCAGAGGAAGAGTGGGAAGCAATTTAATAAACAAAATTAAGTCCATTAACCAGAATTGAGATTTGAACCTCAACCTCGCTTCAACTAAACTAGGTGATACTCATGCCCTTTACTTTACTTTACCGGCATTCCACAATAATAGGGTTATACATCCTTTAAAACTACCGTATTCATCTCTATCTATATTTTGAGTGATCAACTTTATGTATTAGAATGAATTTTCCAGTATAATCCAATTTTCACAGGAAGGGTCTAGTTTTACATTTAGAAAAGTTACTATATCTACTTTCACATATTGATATGCCAAGTCATATGGTTTACAGCTGTCTTTTTTTAGTTAAATACTATTGATTCGGAAAGGGGGGGGAGGTTACCTATAAAAATAACACCTATTCAAATATTTTTCCCTCAAATAATGTATTTGTATTTTCTAAAAAACCCTTACTGTGAAAATAGTTTTAAAGCTTACTGTTGCCTAAAATATGATCCTTAGTCCTGTACTCTTAAATATCCGATTTACAGAAATGGCATTATGGCATATTACTAAATTTAACATTATCTACTTTTTAACTACTATAATTCACTGGTACAGAATTGATTAGTGAAAATTTTGTCCAAGCAAATAACACATGTGGGAGGAGGGGAATGATAGAGCTTACATTTTCAAAATTATAGATTAAAGGTGGAAGGATTTGGTGTTTAATCTGTTCTAGAGTTGTTAGCTTATAAGTCGTGTGCTGATACAATCAGTCGTTTCAGAAAGTGCACGTTAAATACCCCTATTAGCTTACAAATTCTATAGAACAATGAAGTTCTAAGTATAAAGTTTGATTAACATTTTTTGTCAACTTACTCACAGATTATGGAAAATAATGCCACAACTACAATCTACGATGCATTATATTTAATTGTACTGTAATTTTAATTTATACCTTTTAGTACGGTGTCTTACTATTCGTTTCGCGCTATACTCATATATACTAACTACACTAATGTGTTAGGGATGAGGCAAGTTGAATTTATAGGAACTATACCCACATTTGCATGAAAAGGTAATAGAACACCCTTTAGAGTATAACAACATCAGTACACCTGACCAAGATTCGAACCCAGATCTCCACGTCATCATGAGCCTAGTCTACTGTGAGAGCGATGCCTTAGACCTTGCAGCCACCGAACCGGGTTTAAATTTATATGTGTAATAATTTTTAAAGTACCAGTAAAAATTCCACTAAAGGAAATTACTTCTAAGCGGAATATTTGGGCACCTCTTAAATGAAGGTCGTTTAAAAAACATATTTTATAAGGTGTTCCAAATGAAAAAAACACGCTAAGTTTATCATTTATGGTAAGAAATAAAAAAAAGGCTTGGTTAACCAATATAACCACTGAAAGAGGAGGCAGAATAAAAAACATGTTCTCTTGATAATATAACACCAATACAAATGCACATTCTAATTTCCGCTTGTACAAAGCTTCGGCCCCTTCTTTTTTCCATTTTATAAAAATTGTGAGCGAGATTAATTCCAGACTTCACACCTAGGGTTTAGTGCAAAAGGGGATTAAGATATGTCTGACGCATCTCAATTAAACTAGTAGTTATGTGAACAGTAAAACTCCCTCCCTGAAGTTTAGGAGCGTTTCGTAAACCTACTCACTTTAAATATACTTTCAAAGATCAGAGTGGTTGATCTTGACTTTCACGTGTAAGGCTTAACTAGAGCAAATGAATCAAGCATATTTGAAATAAATGACTAGATATAAATAAATAAACACATATTATATTTTTATGACTACCATGTAATAAAGTAATTATGAACTAAAATAACCGTTTGAATTACGATAACACAACCACAATTAATTTTAAATTCAAAGCTAGTAGGTATTAAAAAATTTATAATTGCATTTGATGATTTTTTTAAAATTCGTTATTACAGTCTTCATATTTATCTCTGGACTAGAAGTTGAAATGTCTAATGCAACCTAATATGAATTTTAAGTTGATATTATTCCTTGGTAATCAAATCATACAACAAACAAAGGAGTATTATCTTTAATAATTATACACTACACTCAGGGCCATGTCTAGGGGGAGCGGGGCAAAAGGGGCCATTGCCCCGGGCCTCACATTCCAAGGGGCTAAATTTCACCCAACAATTATTAAATTAATTTACAGTTATCATTCTAAATTTCGCATAAAATAATGTACAGATAATTAACAGCAATAAGTATTCGCTTAGTGATTGGATTCCATTCCAGATTCCTGAAAACCCTAACTTTATGTAATTTAAGATTTACGTTATTAGAGTAATATGCTGCAATACAGTAGAATACGCCACCATTTGGCTGTCGCTGTCGGTCTAGAAAAAAACTAATATTACAATGGTACAAAGAGGAATAATTTACTTCAGTTAATTAATTAACTTAATTGGATTGATTGTTTGCATTTAATAAATTACAGTTATTTAATGTGTTGATCAATATTCCATAAAACATGAGAAATTATTACGTAATGTAAGTACCGAGTACATATTAATATATTATAACGG
>CABFWB010002901.1:47571-93499 GCA_902151455.1 Timema bartmani | reverse complement strand
ATCAAAATCTCGAGTTCGATTTTTTTGACGATCACCATACTTTCTCTACCTGTAAGATAGAGAGAAAGTAAAAATGAATTCAACTGGATTGTTTTAAAAACTACAGGAATGTGAATCTCTATTTTTATTTAGGAATAGTTTAATTTGAACTGTTCATTTAGTTTGTAATATGTCCTTTTAGCTGAAATATGATATAATAAATAATGTAACTTTGAGTAAGATATAAATAATACCAAATTGAACGCATTCATTTAGAAATAAAAATTCATAGATAATTTGTGTTCTTCAGAGGTACTGATATTACTTCTATTTTTCTTCTTCTTTTCAGTTTTGCGTATAGAATACAAACCGGGACGTCAGTTATTTTTCTTCAAGTTCGTACCATATACTATATATTACCCTGTGCGCATACGAGGCTACTCGGTAAATTGTGTGTTATGAGATGCTACAAGACTTCTCCTTAGCTATCTTTTATAGTGGGGGTAGGGGGGGGTGAATTTGGTAAGGGGAGCCCCTACCCCTTCCTGGAACTCGACAAGAATCTCCCTACTACCCTGTACATCTCATATTCCAAGGGTGCGTTGTATAGGGTGTCCGAAAATTCCCCAACACACCAACCCCCAAACCTTCACAATAATATTTACTACTGTACCTAACCTTTTCAGCCTCTTTAAACCCACATTGGTGACCATGTGGTCTGATGCGTCAGCTACGTCTGGTTTGGTTTTGATCACTATTGAAGGGGCGATCACGTTTATAATATCAACCGGGTTAACTGAGGGATTTTTAAAAAATTATATTTCACTTTCCTTACATGCAAATATGGCTAAATTTTCCCTAAATGGTACCTTACCTATTGGTGTAAGTATACGGAAATATCGAGTGTTTAGTAAGACGCATTGCAAACATGTATATTTCTTATCCAGGCAGTTTACCTGTACACATATTTGAGAACTATTGGTTTGAATCCTGGTATAGCCGAAAAAAATATAATTTGGGATATAGAGATTTTTATACCAAATTGATGAAGTAATGGCCGGGATACTGGGTGCTGTGTCTGTTATTGATATAATTTAGTTTTTAATGCATGTGCTGGTATAATATATTGTTTTAAGATAGCCCTAATTAAAGAATGTTATACTCACGGTCAATATTATAACGAGGGTGAGTATATCAACTACAAGCTAGACAGGATTGCTGAAACTGCAAACTGATAAAATTTTCATGTTTTCATATAAATAAAATAAACATCACAAAACGTTGGTTGTGTTACATTTTTATCTAGTTTTGATATAGAGAATCGAACTCTTATGGAGAATTGCGCAAATCGGCCCATAATATCTATGATTTTGAACCATTCTGGAATTATAATGTTATTTATGCTTATTAAAAACCCCGTCTTCTTGAATTAAAATATATCCTTATATTTCATTATTTATGATAGGGAATAACAGTTCTGAAGTATAAAATCCACTTAAACAATTATTATCAATTTACCTTAGAATGTTATTTAATGGGCAGGTTAAAATATTACTTTATTTCTTTAAGGAAAGACAGTATATTTTCCTTACCATTTACCTTAATCTCAAAACTATGGCAATTTACGTTAGACGTAATTGAAAATGAGTTAATTCTACATTTTCAAAACAAAAAAAATCTAACTAAAAGGTTTGAAATATAAAGTTACTTCCAGTTTGGCAACAACCATATTTTGAAATAACAACTACCTTTTTTAATAAAATGGAATTTCTTGACATCAGCAAAGCATGTTAACGCTCTGGTAGGTGGCCTCCTTAAGGGTTGAACGTAAATGTCAAATACTCATCAAGTGTATAGATGTATTGTTTAAGAACTCTGGATGGTAAGAATTATTATTGAGGCTATAACTAAATTAGTTTACCACTATAGTGAAAGATACATTTTTCATATAAGTGAATATTTTTACTTTCTCGTGTCAAGAGAAAGTATTGTGATCTTGAAAGATCGATTTCGAGATTATGACTAAGCTTTACGTTTTATATGAACACGAAACATAAAAAAGGGTATTTTACAATTCTGTTTGTCTTCGTGTATGTCTGTCTGTCAGTTTGTCCCTGGCCACGGATCCAAAACGGTTTGATAGATTTTGTTCATACTTGATATTTAGATTTAATAGAGCTATACCACAAAAAAATACCCAAATCGTTCAATTATTTGTAATTTTTGGTGTAGTTTATAAAGAGTTAATTTTTGAAAATATGAGCTTTGTTAAATATATTTGAACAAATTGGTTTAAAAAAACTATACATAAAGCGTAATTATTGTGATTAACAGGATGATGTGTTTATTGTTATGAAGAAAACATATTTGAAGGCAGTTTACTCAAAACCTACTTTTGAAAATCATATTTGAAGACATAATACATAATGTGAGAAAGTTTATTTAACTATTTCGTGCCATTTACTCTAATCGAATTGGAAATTTTTAGGCTGCTACGGTAGTACGTGTATTATATGATAATTAGTAATATACAGCCGTTCTAATATATGTACAGATTATAAATTCAATAGGCCTATGCATTTCTTTAACAACCTGATCATTTGTCTAGTTTCTTTTAACCATTCCAATCTGGAACAGTTCAAACATATATTTGTATAAATGCGTTTTAAAAAATTAATTCAGTATATTGTAGACTTCCTTTTAGCTGCAGTACTTGGTGAAAAAACTATTCTCACGAATGGCGTGGATTTTTTTATGCATCTTAGAAAGGGCTGTAAGTAAATTTTTACTGATACATATTTGAAAGTTTGGACATAACTCAGTAACGAATGGGTGCTGAAGGAGTGTGGCTTGAAAGGGAAAAGATCATGAATGACTCAGTGTATGGGTGTTGTTGAAGTAAAGGGAGTATTCAAGGATATGTAAGTGTAGAGAAAATTATCGAGGATGGATTAAGTACGGAGTTTTTTGTTTTGTTTTTTAGCTATAGGCACAATTTCTTTCCTACCCCGTAAAGTATAAATAAGTACAGAAATTATTCTTTATATAAGAGATACCATCAATTGTATTGGTTTTAAAGTCATTGGTCGTTTTCTAAAGATATAGCTCATCGTTCAATATCTGAAAACCTTCCAAAAATATGATACATTTTGTAAATACAAATACTCATCTAAATTAATGCAAAAGGTATCCAGTTAAAAGTGAGCATACATAGTTAAATAAACTCTTCTTTATAACGTAAGAATCCATCAAATGTACTGTCTTTAACATCACTGTTTAGTTCCTTGAAGACATAGATAATTTTGTAATAGCTTATAACCTTCTCAGAGAAATTATACTTAAAAAACTCGTTAAAATTCACTCAGTAGTTCTCTAGTTATAGGCGAACATACAAATGTACAGAAACTCTATTTTATGCATAGAGGTGTATAGTTATAATGTTGACATTTAAATCTTAAAAATTTTACGGTCATTATATTTTTAATCTTTATTTTTAGCCGCGTCTTACTGCCCGATCAGGCTATACGTACTAATTAAGCTAATGTGTCAGGTATGAGGAAAGAGGAGTTTAAATAAAGTGTGGTCACATTTGTGTAGAGGTAGAGGGAAAAACCATTTAGAAAAAAACATCCGCAGTACACACTAACGAGATTCAAACACAGATCTCCCCGTAATTGGCAGATCAGTCTATCGTGAGACTGACGCTTTTCATATTAGATATATTTATCAATTTTTATATTAAATAAGATTTTCAAACTTCTATTCCAAGAGATAAACTGAACCAATAAAATATCGTTTCTTTGTAAGTATTAATATAATCATTCTTATTTTTTAAATGTTTAACTTACTGATATTTTATCGTTATTAAAATATAATATTAGAAACATGCTTCAGCAAAGTTTTAGTATTGTTTTAATGCTGAATCAAATTAAATTAAAATTTTTGTATTTTTTAACCAACTCATTTGTAAGTATCAACATTATCAGACACACTCAGCTGTCACAATAAAAACTAAAATTGGGTGCTTTGGTTTCTCGTTACCTAGTATCAATGCTAAAATCATGAAAATAGAATTAAACTCCAAATGCCCCAAAAAAAAAATTCAAATATTTACTTTTGGAAAAGGATGATTTAAAAAACTCTTGCAAGAAATCAAGTCAAGACCTAATTTAATCATTTAAGTTGCACATGCATTTTTTAAGCTAGGTACTGTATCCAACCGATCCATTAGCATTTAACTACACTGATGGCATAAATAATAGTAAAGTAGGATTTATAGTAAATGTAGCTGTATTTGCTTTAAAGGAGAGTGGAAAACTTATTTTAAAACACCCTGTAGTTATTCGAACTATGACCTCCCCACCCTGGGTAAATCAGACTAAAAGAGACTGAAGTTTAGTCACCATGCTCACTTATGCGGATTATACTTAAAAAAGAGTGAGGGGCAAATTTATGTCTCATAGAGAATGTTCCAAAACAATAATTTACAAATACGATAGAGAATATAATATTTATTTATAGAAAAATATTTTATTTTCTCTCGATGCAGTTGTTTGTGTACTCTTTAAAGATGTGGGATTTTAGTGTTTATTACGTCCGGGCCACTAAGCACCAAGGGTCTCTTGATTATAAAAGGCTACAAACAACATGCACCCTGACTAATAAAGTTCCCAATATAGTCCCATAACGGGATTTGAAAACGAGCCACCTGTGGGCCCTCAAAAGTTGTTTGCCCTCGACTGAGTCTACAAGACCATACACCACAGAAACTCTCTCAACTTTGAACATTGAGTTTTAACATGAGTGCAATTTAAATCATGACCAGAAATGCATTAGGAACAACTCTGGTTCATTTTATTTTCCTTTTTCTTTTTTTCTTTTGTGCAACGCATCTTATTACTTGTTTAGTATCCCCACATGTGTATAGTATTGAATAAGGTTAAATTTGCAGTAAGTGTGTCCAAATTTGAGTGGGGAAAAGGTGGTAAGTCATCAAGGAAAAAACACTGTCAGTTCAAACGAAAGTGATTCTAAACCCGATCTCAACGTCTCTGGCAATCTAGTCTAATGCTAGAGTGGACTATGTGTACTATAATACCACTCATACAGTTCTTAAATAATAAAATTAGCTAAGATTTGATTTGACCATTTCGGAGTTTAGTAATACTACTTAGGGCGATATGCAAGAACGTTAGTGAATGCTTAGTGGACCGATAGTGTGGTAGAGACCACATTATCGGCCCACTTTTTAACCTATGATGACGCAAGCAAACCCACGCTAGTGTCCATTTAGCATCCACTTAATGAAGTTATTGCATACGACCCTAAAGCTCAACTTATATCACTAATCATCCAGGCATACGAATGTATTCAACGGGTGGATTGGAGGGGTTACGAATTCTGCTGTTTTGTCACAATAAAAGTCGTCTAACAACTATATTTACATTATTTTAACCAATACTGGATGACATATGTTAGTGCGTTAAATACTGACAACAGTTGAAATGGTTTAATAATCTATACCAGTGGCTTACAATCTGTGGGCTACAACCAACTTCTGGGTCACGGACACATTTTATGGTGGGCCACGAAAATCTAGGCAAAAATAAGTTATATTTAATTTGTTCAATAGAATGCGTTCTATCAAGTTAGTGTTGGTATTTTTATTATCTACCAAAGCAGGGTAGCTAAATGTTTGGTTACAAGTCTGGCTTAAGTCTTCAGACCCGTACAAACAAGCAATGAAATATTATGCCTTTAAAGACTACAAATCTTAGTGAATAGTGAGTCTGTTTTATATATTTGGTATTTAAAAAAACCATAGAACCAGAATTTGAGTTTAAATTGATCTGAGATTAAACATGATTCCCCTTTTTAATTAAAGCAACATAATTCATCCCACTGCGGGTGTTTAAACTATTTGTTTGAAAAATTAAAATTGACAAATTACAAAATAGTTATAGTATAGTATTTAAATTTTGTTGAAAGGTTTTTTTTGTAATGGAGAACCTCGTCCTAATTTCCTTGGTGAAGTAGGCAGCATTTGTCAACAGACTTCCCAGGTACTTGAAATGCTCCATGCTTTCCAATTCGGTTTTTCAGCGGCTATTTATTGTTTGAAATCCCCCATCACTTTTAACTTTTCAATGTTGATCCCCATGCCATATCATCTCCCTATCTCCACCAGCTGGTCCATCATTTCCTACAACTCTTCTTAATTTTTGGCCAGCAATGATAGATCCTCTGCGTATTTTACTGTGTTGATGACGCATTCTCCTATCCTGTAATTGCAACCTCCCTCCAGGGACTTTCTGACCAGCCACTCTCCATACAAGTTAAACAGACTGAGTGACAAACAGCATCCCTGCCTCACTATTCTTCCTATCTCTACGTTGTTGTTTCTTTATCTCATGCCTTCACCTTCCTTCACTCGCTGTCCCATGAACCAATTTGGAATCATCCTCTGCTTCTCCAGGTGATGCCAAACTTCTTGAGTATTTCCAACACCTCACTCTATCGAACGCCTTTTTCCAGTCGATGAAGCCAATGTATACTTTTTCTTTGACTTCAAGCACTCTCATTGAAGTTTTTCTCAGTATTCCGATGGCATATCTGGTTTCTTTTCATTCTTAATTTTCATTAAAATTTTCATTCAATGTATGAAAACAACTTTCACAATTCTTCTATTATTATTTTTCTATCCCTGCCTATCATTGGTTGGATGTTAATATTAATTTAGTTAAGTCCTAGAACAGTATAGTGTAAACACTATTTGTTAATAATTATTATTGAGAAAACATATTTTAAAATATAAACTTTTAAAATGTGTATGTGTTTTAATGTCGGGACACTTTTATTCACTTTAATACCTAGTAATTAAATCTAATGTGTGAAAATAGAGGGAACAAAATTAGGGGTGAAGTGTTGCAATCCCTTATAGCCAAATTTATATTGCAACCTTTTTCTGTACACCAATAAAGGGGGAAGCGCGCAAGACATAAACAAAATAACAGGGTAAATCAATGAGCTATTCGAGTCCAAAAGGACAATAGTCTGAGGGAAAAGTATTGCACTTAGAGACATGCAACAAACACATTTGAGGGGAAAAAACAAATTAAGGGGGCCGCCTTGGTAAGTGAAAAAGTATCAATCGAAGCAGGCCTAGTATCTTAAAACGAAATGCTCTGTGTTGGTATCTTGAACTACAGCGTCTGTCTCGGTCTAATCGTATCCTCTTTATACTTATCCTACCACCTCATGTCAGGAGAAGAGAAACAACAATGGAAACCTATCTCAAGGTCAATACCTACCCAATACACAGTAGAGTAGTTTTAAACCCACACATATTGCACTGAAAAGTATAGCTACTCTCCATCCCTTGCCTTTGTTCTTTGATCATTACCATGTTGGAAAAAGAGCAACCAAATATATCACTATGGCTACTCATACGTTTAATTTCGATAAGCAAATGAGCAACATCAAAAATTCTCTGGCCATAAACTTCTTGCTCTGGGGATCTAAATTCAGTTACTATCTGCTCTGACCTTTAGCAGGTTTCTCAGTAGGAGATACAGGTACGGGCATGACACTTTCTAAACAGTCACAACTATTCTTATCAAATGTATCCATCATATTTTTTACTTCAGAGCTTGTTATGGCAGTACTAAGCTCAGACCATTTTGAGCAACCAGTCATATCTAGCTCAGATCATTTTGAGCATCCAGGTGTATCTAGCTCAGACCATTTTGAGCAGCCAGGTGTATCTAGCTCGGACCATTTTGTGTAACCAGATGTACTTTCTTGCTGTTCATTTAAATTATGCCTTGGTAAAACCCTGTGATTCTCTATATCTCTTTCCTCAAATTGCATATTACGAAGTGACGTAAATGTTTTTGGAGAACTCCTAGAAAATAATTACTCAAAGTCAATCCAAAATGTTATTGATAGTTCACATCCTTGAAAAAAAGAATGAGTTTAAAATAGGATGGAAATTATTGTTTACTATACGTTGTGTGATGTAGTACATTGTGCCCCCAAAGGCTTAGTTGTGCAAAGAAAAATGTTTTAGGGCAGATAGTGACAAAGCAGTAACCGTAATGAAATTAGAAAAGAAGGAGTTTGGACAGTGATTCTTAACCAGGGATCCGCGCGCCCATGTCCAAAGTTCCACGAGAATCTTCAACATTTGTTTTTATTAATCTGGCAATATTTTTTGGACAGTGTGGAGATATATAAAGATAACTAATGTATCTGAGGAAGATGAAGAGAATAATGCCGATAGTATTGTTTAAAGTGAGGTTGGTAATAATATTGATAAGCCAAGTTCAAGTAGTGGCGGACAGTAATTAGTAGGTAGAGATAGACAATAAATACTCCTGAAATATTTTATCAAAAATTATTAATTTATTATTATAGATTTACACTTCTATCTTATAAATTACCCTTGTTGTACCTAATTTGTGTTTCCCAGAGATTTTATTAAATATTTTAAGGGTTCCTACAAAGAAAAACGGTTGGGAATCACTGGGCTAGGGACATTTTCCCACCCAGGAGGCCAAAATATTTATTAATATCGGATGCCTTAGCAAGATATTTTGCGTTCAACTTGGTTTATTTTAGGGGATACTTCAATTCGATTTATAATATATACGGATAATATGGATATATCAAAGTGAGTGCTCGTAGAAATAAGAATATGAGTAGGTGGGTTGCAAAACTGTCCTTTTACAAAAATTAAAAAAAAATTAGGTGGCCATTGATTTTTAGTTGGTACTTCTGCTTGTAATAAGATATATTATAGAGGTCCAAAACTGTTTCGTTCCCTATTAGTTTAAACTTTAAAATATGATCTTATTTTCAAAACTGTCCTTTTCCAGCTCCCTGTTAGCTGCAAAATTTTTCTTTTCCAAACCTATGTTTTACTAACAAAATTCTCCTTTTCCAATATTCAATATTGCTATTAATGCTGTCGTACATTTCAAAACTATCCTTCTCCTTGCCCGTATAAATTATGAGCTTATTACTGCTTTTTATTGCTTTTAAGTTTTAGTTTGTTTGACAACAGTAATGATGTATAACGAAGAAAATAATGTAATTATTGAAGCTACACTAGAAAGAAGTAGAAAAAGAAAACGGTGTGAGAAAACATGGACCCGGGAAAGAGCTAAACAATCAAGGTAACCTCTAACCTAGAAACTTTAATGTTTGGTATAACAGGCCTATGCAATAAATACAATTTGGCTTAGCCTATGTTTACATATTATATTGTTTTACTTATTATTTGCTATTTTTGTCAGAGCATTGAGCAGAACTCTATGTGTGATATATTAGTTATAGTAGTGTTTGTTTCAGACATAAATCGAGATCCTTGCCAAGAATTCCAAAATGTGGTCACAATACAAAGTCATTCAAATGCAGTACTATTGGGATGCAAGAAATCCGGCGCTTCCATAAAGTTTTTTTGCGACAATTCTACTAAAGTGGCTCAAGATTGTTTTATATTAAAGTATACTACTCAGAGTGCACCGAAAGTAACCTCTCGAGTAAAGTCTGCAAACATTATATTAGTATCTCTGAAGATGTATAGCAAATTGAAGTTGTAACGACTCGGGATCCTTTGCACCAGGAACTAATATGCATAGACACAGCACAAAGTGAGCCAAGACGAATAAAACGTTGAAGAGATAGGTGATATAGTTAATATAAATCTGTTTTCAAACTTGATTCACAAATTGGTATTCTTTTTATTGAATAAATACTAATAATTTTGCACGAATAGATTGTTGTACCTAACACTTTTGCTTTATTTCAAAACTTCCCTATTACAATGTGTGTACCTGCCAAACTGCCCTTTTCCAATGGAATACTGCAAAACTGTCCTCTTCCAAAATATATTTCTAATTATTATCCAAACTGTATTATCAATATTTGTGAACTTTACCAACTCGACCCAGGTTGATATACTTTCATACAAGGTAAAGTTTCATAAAAATCTAAACATAAATAAACATATTACAGGTTTTTTTGATTTCCTCAAAATTTTACTATAATAGATAAGGGCAGTTTTGCAACCCACCTACACATATATAGAAAGAGAGTGATGAGAGGGGTGTGGAATGAGGGGGTATTGTAATATTTAGAGCCCAAATATAATTATAATATATTACTTCTTTAACAAAATGGGGGTAGTTAGAGATATTTACTTTAGTTTACTATTGTTTGAACAGCAAACAAAATAGTGTACATTATTTGCCAAATTTAAAAAAAATCCTATTGAAGGATAACTCCAAATAGTTTCTGAAAGCATCCAATTTCCAAAAATAAGTTGATAGAAGCACACTTCAAATAACATTTAGAGCAGGGGCGCACACAGAAATTCATCTAAAGGGGGGTTCAAATTATTGAGGCTACATGTATTAATCAATACAATCTCTACTTATATAAGACTCATACTTTAAACAAAATACGCCGTGAAGATATACAGACTTGACAGCGTTAAATCCAGTTGGGCATGTCTCACACTCAGGCATGGATTCAAGGGGGTGGTGGCTAAAGAGCTATAATCCCCCCCTTTTAAGCTATTTTTATAAAATTTAACTGAAGGATATAAGGGTGCTGTGCTCCTCTGCAGATATACGTCCGATGTTTTCGAACAAAACATGTTTCACCCCGTTTTACCCGAACTCTGGCTTTCCCGCACATTCTCCTCCTATCTCACCCATCCTTTGTGTAATAGACATTGTGTTAATTACTATTGATTTTATTTTCATATTTTTACTAGAATATAGTCACTTGAATAAGCCATCTTTATTTTTAACAGTTCGTTTTTATATTAATATAAAAATAATATAATCACAAAAGAAATATATATACTAGAGTGGCTATCTCTAGAAATTAAAGCTGGCAACTAAATCCAAGGTAGCATATATTTATAACCAATAATTTTAATCAGCAACTAGTAGGTGCAAAATATACTTAAAGAGCACCATTTTGAACCTTAGAATTACAATTTTTCTCCGGGGGCAAAAAACACCTGGGGCACGGACCACCACTTTATTGGTTCCTAAAGATATTTCCTTTGTGGTGTAAGGGGCCCCAATGACATAATCCTGGATCCGCCACTGCTCATACTGTATTGAGACATTGGGTTATTTTCAACCACTACTTTAAGATTATTTAACATTGCTAAATCAATGTTTTGTATTTAATATTTTATTTATCCTTCATCTTATTTTTAAAATTTGCTGGGAAAGGGTCACTCCAAATAGATTCCAGATAAAAATAATTTTAAAATATCCAGGTGACGACTCCAAATTTATTCTAAACGCATCCAATTTTCAAAAATGTCCATGTTAGGATCATTTCAAATAGCATCTAAAGACATATATATATTTTTTTTAATTAGAGAAGACCACTTAAATAGTTTCTAGAGGCTTTTATTTTTCAATCAAAGGCAAGGACCACTCCAAATGGCTTCTAGAAGCATCTACATTTTTTTAAATTTGGAGAAAAATTCTCCAAATAGCATGAAAATAATCTGATTTTACAAATTTGGGGGGATGGACATCTCCAAATAACTTTTAGGGACATCCAAGTTTCAAACATTTATTGTGAAAAGAGGTAAAGTAAGGGGGGAGGTGAAGGGGTGAAGGCAACTTCTCAAAACTCTTCTTCTTTGCTTACCGCCCCCATTCACCCTTCCTACACAAATAACGCTCCGCTACCAGTGGTAGTAGCCAATCCGTGCAACTGGTACAAAATGATGGTGCACTCCTGAACTTTTTTTTTATTTACCTACTACTGTCAACCGGAGAAGCTATGGCCAAGGGGTTTACAAGGGTGAAAGTTGAGAAATAGAGTTTTATAGCTAAATTTTCGTAAATAAGGCCTAGACTTGAATTTTTTTAATACAGTAGTGAGTAATTTTTATTTAATTAGATACATATTTGATAGTCATAAAAATAGAGCTTAAAAAGACTTTCCTAAAATAGTACTATAAACAGGGGTGGACTAAGGTGCAAAAGAAACAAGTGAACGCTGAGGCACAAGTAGCTGTCGTGGGCGGAATTTCATAGCTTGCAATAACTACAGCAAATACTGTTTTTATAGTTCTTATCTTAATATATATAATTCTTCTGTACGTGTGTATGTCACTGAACTCCTCCTAAACGGCTGAACCGAATTTGATGAAATTTTTTGTGAGTATTTGAGTGGGTCCGTGGATGGTTTAGATTTACAATTGGACCCGATAGGTGGCGCGGCAATCGGGTTCAAGGTTTTTTTTATTTTTTAGGGAATTTTTTTTGGGGGGGAATTTTTTTTTTTAGATTTTTTGCATATCAGAACATGTAACATTAAAATTTCACCCCCACACCACCCCCCAATATTTATAATAATGAATATAATATTAATAATTGACCGTTAAAAATCATAAGTTCATAAATAATTGACCGTTAAAACCTTCTGAAAAGTTGATGAATAATTGAACTTCTGAGAATAATTCATAGTTATGTTTGTTTTTCGATACAGCTGATATTTGTGGAGTTGTGGGTGAAATGCCAAAAATGAAAAGATGTTTTATTTTGTATGTTGTCTTGACAAACACTGAATTTGTAATATTTGTGTAACTCACTAATTGGAGTTCATTGTGAATTTGTAATTGTGATGATCACATAGTATTTGTTTTATTATCGAAATCAATTATGCCACCCAAACGAAAAGCCAACGTTCGGGCAGGACAACGTCTGTCGGGTCCGCTAGTATTTATATAAAATATATCATGTTACTGTATATAAAAATACATCATTGGATGTAATTCTTGTATTGTAAATTCTGAGTAAGCCTTTAGGGTGTAAGGTATCTAATGTATCTAGTAGTTTTTTTTGCCATGGTACGCAATTAATTATAACTAATGTAAAAACTTTATAGTTCGTTTCATGACTATTCACATAACCATTTTCCAGTGTAATGGATGGTGTAGTATTGTTAACAACTTAATTAAATTGCAGACTTCAATAAAGACCCCAGGATCTATTTCATCATCGCCACGATGATTGGGGGGCGGGGTGGGATGGGGGGTGGCAGAAATATTTTCCACTTATGACAATACCCTTAGTCTGCCCCTGACTATAGATATCTCCTTCACCATAATTACCCCGGTTTATGGTAGTAGGCTAATAGTATTTGATATAAGAAACTAATTGTTATTAGAAATATATTATTAGGCCTATCAATTAGCACAGAAAAGTCAACAACCCTAAAAACTTCCCCCCCACACTCAGATCACAAAAACATAGATATTCTATATCAGTAGTTCCCATCCTCTTCCAATCCACAGACTCCCTCAAGCCAATGATAATTCACCGTGGCTCCCTAACCTCCCCAGCCATACAAGGTGAAAAAAAAACACGTACACATTTATAGTATTCTACGTAACCAGTTATATATATAAATATTGTTGAACAGTAATGGGAAATAATATCTTAAGAAAATTATGAATAGAGTATATTTTTTATATGATGTGAAAATACAAATAAAATATAACTTAAAAATCTAGGGCCTATGGTTTTTCGCGGGCCCACACAGGTGCCTTCGCAGAACCCTAGGGACCCGCGAACCCAGGTTGAGAACCTCTATCACATTCAAATATAAAGTGTGGAGATTATTATTAAATTGGACAAGCAGTCAGGATATTATGGATCATGAAAACGAAATAATTACCGTATGTATCTAACAGCTATATGTTCACACAAAACTATTTGTTCCCGAAAAATTGATAATGGATAACCTATAAAGCTAGTTTTCCTACTCCGGACAAAGCTGATTAATCTGCAAATTTATTGGTTCCATAGCTTTATCTTCAAATTGTGTTGAATCCAACGTTGTGGACATTTCAATGGAAGTGCAGTGAGGAGAAGGGTCAACGCTGTCCCGACAATCAGCTTTGTCCTCTGTGCCTGAAGAGAGGGAAACACCTTGTCTGCAACAAAAAAAAATCTGTTATCTAGTTTATTGTTATTTATTATTAGTTTTTTATGGACTACTTTAGGAATGTCATGATAAAACAAGTTCTAATTTGAGTTAACCGTTTCTTATAGAACATTTGTGTTCACTATTATTATTAGTATTATTATTATTAAAATTAAGTTTAAAAATAAATATATCCATATATGTATATATTATACTTACTTTGTTCTATCAAATAAATATTTCCACGGCTTTCTTCCTGTTTTTTTTTGTTTGTTTTTTGTGGTGAGCACCAATTCGTAATTTTGTCTTTTTCCCTCTACGTTTGTCTTCTTTACGTGTCACGTAATCCATTTTAAAAAATAAACAAGAATATTTCTTAAAAGCAACTAAATTAAAAAATATACAAATGAAAGTATTTTAAACTTAATAGAAAACTAATTAATTACTGTGTCATATATTGTTTGAGTCTTAATTGTATTAAATGAGCAGACCATATTAAAAAAATACATCAAAAAGATGCAGAATCAATCAACCCTACTTTGATCCAACAGAAAGTGCGGTACGTAAGATCCATATCAAGCCAGAGGTAGAGAAGAGACGGAGCGGACTCGAGCATCATTCTTGCATACCACCCAGTAGTAAACTAAAAGAGCGCATGCGCACAGAAGAAGGGGCATATTTATCTCTTCTTCCTTCGTTTCCTCTCTTCCGAGCAAGTTAGTGACGTGGTGGCGACACTATCCAGTATGAAACTTACGCTTTTGACTCTTCTAAACTACAAAATTAATCCTCAAATAGCTTTAAATTTTCTGTTGTGAGCCGATCAAAAAAAAATATTGTATTTTTAGAGGAAGGCTTAATCTAGGGCACTGTTATATCGATCCTTATCTCATAGCTACATAAATATGCTTATAATATTGAAAATGTGCTAAGGTTACATTTTCACGATTTTATTTTTGTTATTAAAACTAAAAATAGAGCATTGTTAGGCAAACATAGCCTGTTGGAATATTTCGACTTCATTTTGATGTAAACCATATTTTTAAATAACGCATCACTGATTAAATATGGCGGGATTTCTGAACGTCTGCACGGCAACGTCTCGCCTACCGAGGTGATCCCCTTAAGTTATAAACGGTCCTTCTTAGCGATGAAACATATATACATTATTTAAAGTATGGATGTTCTTTTATTGACAGATTATATTCATTTTACTCTTTAGGAAAGGGGCAAGACCAATTTCAAAGATTGGCAAAGGATATTTAAATTAAGTACGTCTTTAATTGAGAAACAGATTCGGAAGCACATAATATCTTAAGCAATATACAATAAAAAAGACATTTAAACTTTCAGTAATACGTGTTCCCATACTTTGTATGTCAAGGTTTAACTCTAGCTTGAAAAACATGTACTCTCCTTATACACATTTTTATGACAAAATAGGTAATATAAGCCTTGCCTTTGATTTATATAATATCAATGATCAAAATAGGAAACACATAGTCATTTCCTAAACTAATATACATCATATTTACACAAGCGTGAGGTTAAACAAAATCAAAAGGCTAATAGCTGTCCTATACATGCACCACGCACGAAACCACATATGACCAGAGATTTAAAATGATATATTTATGTTTCCCCACAACCCCAAAAGAGAAATTAATTCTAAACCACAAAAGTTATGCCAAATCACATCATCCTGAGCAATTGCATTTTTGACAAAAACATTAATTTTTCCCAATAAATATACTGAGTACATTACGTTTAAGTTAGAATAAATACAAACTCAGTATATTACTGTAACTCCAATATTTTATAATAACAAAAAATAATTTTCTTAACTGCCTAAAACGAAATATCCCAAAAATATAATTTATAAAAAACTCAATGATAGATGAACTTTGCAATGCCTGTTATAAAAGGTATAGTGACCTTTACCACATATCAGTAATCTTTGAGAAAAATAGAAATAAAATTTGTTTACGTTCTAGAATACAATATAAAACAAAATTTGAAGTATTTAATTAAATCATTATAATGTTATTTTAAACAAAGCTAAAGATTATGACCAAAAATACATTTTGAAACACTTTAAATTGCTATTAAATTATGATAAATAAATTTTGCTTACATTATAACAAAAATAAGAGAATTCCTCAAGAGTTCCGTTTAAGGCCTCGATGTCCTCCATAATATATACGTTTAGTCCCCAGAGAGGAGTGGTAAGGAAAATAGGACAAATGGGGTGAGGGAGTATTGTGGGAGGGGAAACACATATGATCCAGATTTGCCGTGACGAACAGTCAGCCTACGAGGTCTTGGAAATTTCGATCCCTCGTATCTGGTGGAAGTTTACAGTACTTTCCTGATCATCCCCGATTCAAATCATTGGTTTTAGTCTTCGGAACGCCCACTAGTGGCAGAATCCCGAACCTCAGCTACATAGTTTCTCTTTTCCATACATTCATCTAAAATATTTAGCTATGTCTTACATGGGCTACCCCTTCCTTTTGATCCACTCACTGTAACTTCATATATTTTCTTCGTCATTCGATCCACACTCATCCTCTCAACATGCCCAAACCACCGTAAGACGCTTCTTTCACATTTACCTATTGGGTCCCTTTCAAACCATAATCTTTCAGCAGCCATTAATTACTGACTCTGTCCATACTAGTTTATCCACATACATTTCTTAGATATCTCATTTCAACTACATTCAACTTGCTCTCACTTTTCCCCTGACAAACCCACACTTCAAATTCATAAAACAGTGTTGGCGTTAAAACATTTTTATATACTGTCATCTTTGCCTCTTTCGATACTACTTAATTATTTGCGATGGTTGACATACATTCAACTACTCTCTAAGGTGCATTCACACATCTGTCGATTTTAATATATCTCCTTACATTTTTAAGGAACATTTATATAATACATAATTTACCAGGGGTATTTAATTAAATGTGATCTCTAAGTTTAGGCCTACATGACGAAAAAAATTAGGTTGTTTGAAAACAAGGTGTTTGGTCCAAAAAGTATTAGGATACTTGGTTACATAATGATGAGTTACATACCCAGTACTTATCACAGGACATTGTTAGAGTAATCAAGTCTCATATATTACTGTAGGTGGGACGTGCAGAGCGAATGGGAGATTTTAGAACATTGTTTTAATTCTTGATTAATTTACCTACTCTATGGCATTAGTAACTTGAAGGCTCATTGCTGCAGCTAATTACGCCAACTGTCCCCAGCTTGATCTAGTTCCATCCAGTCTAACTCTTCACAGCCTATATATTTCAGGTCCATTCTAATTTTATCCTACCACCTGTGTCTAGGTCTTTCCAGTGCATTCTTCAAATTAGATTTACCAGTTAATGTCTTTAATGCGATTATAATCTCTTCCACAACTGACTCAAAGTTTATTTATTATTGAGAAGTGTTTAGCTGGTAATTAATTACTTCCTATTGTAGTAGTATATTTAAGGCTGATACTATTTAATGGGTGCCGAGATGGATTAATTTCTCAAGTCAGGGACCTTGAATGGCTTATTTATGTCCTCTAATATTGTAGTAATGTTCTTTGTACTGATAATTAATTTACATATTTGGGCTAAATCTCTCTCGTTGAGTCTTTACCGTTTATATTATGTAATATAGTTTTGTTTCTAATTACTAGGAGACTTAATTATTAGCATGTGAGATTCATATTCTAGCGATGTAGAGAACAGACTTGGAAACTAAAAGGATTTCGTTGTTCATGTTACGTCTATCATATTTCAATGTGTGCATACGTCGACTATTTTCCTTACAATAAGCTACTTAAGTATTAGAATATCTAATTGCTTGATTTTAAATGTTCTTAACTATAGTCTCCGACACATTTAGCAACATTTGAAATACTTAACTCAAAAATAGTTAACAATATTTAAAAAAAAGGTAAATTATCATAGAGTTATGTCATAAAAAATAGATTGTTCAACAAACTTAATCAAAATTTTATTAAATTGAAGTTAAGTTAAACCTATTTCCCAAAGCTTTTATACGTTTTACAAAAGATTGTGTTTCATTACCAACATTATATGTTTATTGTCTGCAAGGACCACTAATACGATCCTTTATAATTATAATTCGATGCTTAGTGTTTCTTTTGGGGTGTCAAAAATTAACATCATTGCCAATAATAATGAACATACCCATGGCGGCAAAACTATTACCTTGAGAAAAGTAATGTTAAAAATTTCATAGTTGAGATCTTAAAGACCCTAGTTACCATTCATAAATTAATTCAATAGTTATATTTGATACAAAATATTTCACTACTTATACCTTAAAATAAAATTGTAAACTTATCGGTAGTAATTTCTGCTTAATATGAGCTTACATTTTTAAATTGAATTTATTATTTTGTTAATATGTTTATGACCGTGTCTGACTACCCGTCTAGGTTATACACTTATGTACTAATTACGCTTATGGTTTTAAGGAAGAGGAAGGTTATACTAATGGGAAGTGTAGCTGCATTTGCGTGGAGAGATAGAGAGAGAGAGTGGAATAAATCTTTGGAAAAACCACCATTAGTACACCCGACTGAGATTCGAACATTGATCTTCCCGTCATCGGCAGTCTAGATTTGTATATTAAATATAATAATAAAATTTAATAAACATGATTGACTTTTCCACAAGTTTTTCAATAGCTTTGGTCTTTCCTGGCAGTTGAAAATATACCAAAAACTGTTTCAATTCATCCACCTCGCAAAATATGTTTTGTCACTTCGACAAGTGATGTAAATCGATTTCACTTGTCAAAGAGCTAAAAACACATTTCCGAGGCGGATGGATACGAAACAGTTTTTTTTATAGTAACTTTTCAAATGTCAGAACAATTCAATCCCCCAATGAAGCAACTCCTATTTATCACATGGAAATTGTGAAGAGGTTAACAACTGAAATGGAAAGCAGCCCCATTTTATCCGACCTTGTGTTGCCGTTTTAGTCGGGGTTATTTAGGGGTAGCAGTCAAGTTTCAAGATGCTATTTGGGAGAGTGGTGTACTTAATTGAATTCAGAGCTAGCACAAAGTCTCGTAGAGCGTTTAATCGATGGCGCCTTCAAGAAGTCTCGTCTTGAAGACTCTCTTAAGGGGGTACTGAACGGCATTGATTAAATAGCGCTAGGAGTGTGTGCCTATGTCATTGTCATAGTTCGTGTTGATGTGCTCTTCATTTAGAGATTTTGTGTGTCCAGCCAAATAATCTGTTTTCTGTATTTTTTAGATTAAGAGTATCTAGCATGAACTTTATTCACCAAATAAATGTAATGGATCACGATTAACATATAAACTGCTTATTGCTTTTTTTTTAAATTTACTAGTTAAAATAAACTTTCATCGCCAGATGATTATATTAAATCACAATATACAAACCAACTGATTACATACTTTTTAATTAATAATATTTAACATGAACTTTCTTCAACAAATAAATATATTAGATCAAAGTATACAACTCAACTGATTAAATGATGTTTTTAATCAAGAATATTTAACATGAGCTTGCTCAATAAATGACTATATTAGATCACAAAATAAATATCAACTGAATAGGCTTAAATGTTTTTATTAATTAAGAATATTTAACATTAGCTTTGTTCACTAAATTATTTTATTAAAAGAAAATATACAAATCAGCGCATACAAAACTTCTTATCATCCATATACTTTATATAACTAAACCGATTAAATGCCTTTTTTTAAACTAAGAATATGTAATATGAGCTTTCTTCACCAAATGATTGTATTATCTTACTATATACCAAACAAATAATTAATTAGTTTTAATTAAAGTGTTTTTAACATTAAATGTCTTCAACAAATTATTATGATTCACAAAATACAAATCAACAGATTAATTGATTATATTCACGATTTACTAATAAATTGATTAAGGTTTATTAATAACCACATTTAAAGTGAAATTTCATAGGCAATCTTATTGAAATATGACTTACAAATCAACTGATTAAACTTTATTAACAATCCATATTTAAAATGTAATTATTTAAAAAAACATTTTTATTAAAACATGCCTTAAAATGAACTGCTTCCTGATTTTTACATAAGAGTGTTTGACGGTAACTTTCATATATTTTTTTAAAGTTACATGAGCTATAAATCAAAGGCTTACCGAAATTCTTCAAAGAAAATCAATCAATTAAATTGGAACACGACTTGTAAAATAATGTTAAATTGGAAATTCATTTAGAGCAAATAATTTTAATGAACCCTGCTGGAATTTGAACCCATACTTCTTTTTTTTACTGGCAAGCCATACAAAACGATGTGAACGCCGTTGTCTGTATGCACACTGGTGTGGTCGATATGCTATACGTTCATTCAGGCTTTCCATTGATTATAATAATCATCCTATGACACATGACGATAGAAGTGAATTTTTATAAAAATAAACAAACACTTACATGAAAAGATGACAAATCAGTGAGCGTTCACATCAATCTATCCTTTGTCACGTTCAAACATATTTTAAAAGGAATTTATCTGAATAATTAATGTTTCGGCCGGTTCTGTGTCTTAAGTGATAGAAAGGTTGGTCTTATAAATCATAGTCCCCAGCCCCTTTTTTCACAATAGGTTTCAAGAATAAGGTTTATTGTTTATAAATGTTTTTATGTTAGTGAGATATTTATTTATATTCCATGTTAAAAGTTTAACTAATATATACTATATAATATATATTTGTACTTACCTAATAAAATGGTATCTCATATATGAGGTTTGCATAATTGTTAGAGAAAACTATAATAATAAAAAAATTGTAATTTAAAAGTTGTATTAATATTCACGCGTTTATTGTACATTAATAAAAAATATTAAATTATATATATATATATATATATTTAAAATGCTATTTTTTCAAATAAGTGTAAAATAGCCAGAAAGGATTAAAATTTTAAAATGAATATAATTTATGTAACAAATTTAAACTTTATCTTGACTATCCTAGTATGTGTGATGATTTATAACAATTTTATATCTACTGTATAGTATAACAATCACAAACCATGTTGACAACTATAAATTACACTTTTAATGATACGTTCATTTTAAGGTCTCAAGTCTCGAAAGAGGGATCCATTTGACACGTTACCAGACAACTTCTGGCTGGATTTCTCGTCCCCTTTCACGGAATCATACGAAGAAGAATGGACGGAACTGGAAGTGACCCCGACGCCGGAACCTCTACCGTTCTTTGAGGACGCCACAAATTCGACGAACATATCCACCCAGTTGGGCAGCTCTGTGTTCCTTCATTGTAGGGTCAATGACCTCCGAGATAAGACGGTGAGTTGCATCATAGAATCAAGGTCAACTACAATATAAACGAATATTCCCTACCAGCTCCATGGTATAATTAATGGTAAATGCCACTGGATAACGAACCTCCTCGATTCCCGACTGGTACCATGGGTAATTTTCACGGGAGGGGAATTATCACAATGGTCACCAGGGTATAGATAAAGAGGAATATTTTAGGTAAATAGTTTCTACTGGCTCCTCACCTTCATATTTACTATCACCATCATCTCATTTAAATGGGAGCCCTCACGGAAAGAATGTACGATTAGTATATTTGTGCGTCCCTGGGCCGTGGTACTTTAGTACTGCCTAATCTTTCCGTACACTGGGCCAAGAATAAGGTTTCCCAGACACGCAAAAAAATATGTATGTATACATATAAAAATATATAAGTGTGTTTATTCACTTTAGGATCAATGCCCACAGAGCCCACAAAACCTCAGTTATAGCTTCTGTGGTGCTGACTGACAGCTCACAGCTGACTTCTGACGGCTTTGAAAAGCTACCAGACCAAATTATGTATCCCTACGCCAAACCATATGATCTGCAAAAAACATGTATTTAGCAGTTGTCACTTCTGACTGTCAACATTTAGGTATATACCTAAATGTTGACAGTCAGAAGTCAGCTGTGAACTGTCAGTCAGCACCAAAGAAGCCATGGGGCTACTGTAGGTGAGCTACATCATTAACTACCCTAACACGTGTTTCCCCTGTAGTGTCATTGAACGTAGATATCATTAGTGAGCTCTATCATAGGAAAAAATTAACTATGATCTTTCAAATGTTTCTTCACTGTAAGGTCAATTACCTGAGAGATAAGGTGAATCAAAGTAAAAATAATCAACATTAATTCAAATGTTACTTTACCTAGGCCTAAGCCAAACTTGATTTTTATTATAAATGGACATTTGGAGGGTACATTTTAGAAAACGCAAACATTGATTAACTTTTAACATTAGTAATATTTTCTATATTAATATTGACATGTTGTAGGTACAGTATTGATATCGATCAAAATTGACAGCTGAAGGTCACATAACTTTACGTATGAACACTAGTATGTATATATTAATAAAAAAATAGTTATTTGACTTTATATTAAATATATTAATTAATATTTGTACATTATTTGGTAAATTTAATATATTAACCCTTATATAATCTTTTAATAAGTAAACGTATCCATATAAGAAGAAAATGGGCAATTCTAAATATAGTTCAGATATTAAAATAATATAAGCAAAAAATCTTACAAAAAAATTAAAGCCATATAAAATAGGATAAATTTTAATACCTGTCAAATATAGTTATAAACTGACGACATTCTGAAGATACAAAACGCACAGCGTGGCGTATTACAAAAGTATCTAGTACTACATTATATTATCTCCACCCCATTTCTGAGGCTCACTATTTATTCTTCTCACTCATGTACCTTGGTTAAAAATTCTGCGCCGTCTTTCCATTTTCAGTGGATATCGAAATTGAAAAATCGCAATGTGAAAAGGAAAGGACGTGTTCCATGAAAGGAATGAGAACTCTATTGAGACCTGTAAGTTTATATTACCCTCCACTACCCAGCGTATCTCCCTCCCCATCCTACCCCTAACCATCCTCTCCTCTTGACACCCCCAGCTTCCCTCTCTCGTGTTAGCGAATATTTCCTTCAGTTATATCCCTCCTAGGATTTTGAGCACTCTAAAAAGTTCCGAAAGATTAAAAGAAATATATCAGTTTCTCAAGTATTTTACGTTTTAGTTTCAGTAACATCTGTGCACAGTGAACCACATATAGGTTTTATTGTAGATGGTTAGTGTTATTACAACGAGGACATATAAAACACTAGATTTCATGCAAACTCTTTTTGCATAAAATACTTAAACATCGGGACTTCACATGAAAATAAATATGTATTTGTTATTATTATTATTATTATTATTATTATTATTATTATTATTATTAGCACTGCGTCTTACTACCCGTTCGGGTTATACGCACTTACGCTAATGTGCTATGGTGGAGTGATTGTGAGATGAAATGGAGGACCTACAGTTTAACGTGGAATCCGAACCACGGTGGAGGCCTGGCATTCCTCACATTCACAAGTTGTGATTAAATCACATCTTGTCAGAGGTGAAGGAAGGGTTTGGCATTCAGATAAATCTGTGCCGGTACCGAGGATTGAACCCCGGCCCCCCAGCACAGATGTATTTGTTAATTTATTACAGTGAGACCATTATATGAACTAAAATACCTATCCATACTTGAGCCTAATATTACCAATACTAACATGCGTATAATCCGAACGGGTAATAAGACGCAGTTCTAAAAAATCATAAATATTCTCTTTGGTGGCCACAAGGTATAAAGAGTCACTCTTTCCATAGACTGGATTGCTGATGACGGAGATGTTGTAATTCAAATCCAGGCTAGGTGTTGTGAGAGTGGTTTATTTTCAAATTGTGTATCACTTTTCTCCGGGCAAATTATTATACATATTCTGTAAAATAAACCTTTCTTATCCCTATACGATTATTGTAAGTATGAGCCCTGACGAAGAGTAATATGTGGGGTGGATTAAAAAATGGATCTCAGGCTATCAAATCGGTCAATTAAATTAAAGAAAAAAGTTAATATTTATATTGTTTTATTTCTACAGGGGTCGAACCAAAAATCCTCTTATCAGTTTACAGACTTTTCAAACCAATAAAGTGATGTATTGTGTAAATGATAGATAACATAAAAAAAATTGAAACCAAAGTCAGTAGGACATATTCAACTTTATATAGAAAAATAAATAAATAAAAACAAACGAAAAATATTTATAAACAGACTATTAGTACAAATATGTAACAAATAATAATAAATGAACTCTGAAGTAAAACATAATATTACTAAGCAACTCCAAAATTATGTCAAGAAAAGCAATTAATTATACTTCATTAATATATTTTACCTTAAACTAAACCAAAGTTGTCAACCAATTTTATAGAAAAATAAATCATACGGTGCACCGCACAGACCTCCCCCTTTTATCGTAAAATATACATTTACTAAAAACTCGTAAGATTTGTGAAAGGAAATAATAAGTTGTTATAGAAACACTAACTCAAAAATTATAAATGAAATAATATGCACTGTTACCTACTCTATGGCGTTAGGAACTTTGTTACAGAAAGATTAAGAAAAGTTAAACATTTTTATCCACCAAATTGCATAATAATCAAATTCATTTTCATATACATAAATTAAAAAGTATATATATATATATGTTTATAACTCAGAAAGTATTGGATTTATAAAAAATATATTTCAAATAAAATATTGTTAGCTTTAACAGTCTACAATTTTACAACTAATAGTTATTTTGTATCTCATTTTGTTGCGGAGATATAATGAAAATTGAAATATTTCCTCTATGTAAAGTAACCTCAAAATCATTCCTGAGAAAATGAGAATAGCCATTTTGCTTATAGTGATAAAAAGTGTCTAGATATAAAATTTAATCAAAATCGTTAGAGCGAATTTTGATAAAATCGATTTTTTCCCTTTTTGCCTTTCAGTAAACTATCCCTAATTTTAGGGTTGGAAGTGTAATTCCAAAAACTCCTTGGACGAGACCTTATGAAAATCTCAGATCCCAAGCTTTAACACAATCGGTGAAACAGTTTCGGCTCTAGCCCAAAGTACAGACTGACAGCATTGCGAACACAACTTTTTTGGCTTCAGGGGTTCATGAAACGTCAACAGTTATCAAGATCTTGAGTTAGATTATTTTGACGATCACAATAATCTCTCTCCGAGGTGTCGAGAGAAATAAAAAATTGTGTTTGAGGACAATTTAACATATAATACAGATTTTATGTATATTATCATATCAATAGAAAGTATTGTAATCGTCAGATTTTTTACCTCGATTTTATGATGAATCTTTAACTTTTAAATGTGTTCGAATCTAAAAACTTTGATTTTATACTATTCTGTATGTTCCCATGAATATATTTGTTACTGTCTACGGATCTGAAACGGTTTGTTGAATTTAATTCAAAATTTATATTTGTATGTTATGATATAAAAATATGATTTTTTTTATGAAAGCCCTTGAATTAAGGGTACCGGTAATTTACTGATGAGTGATTTTTTTTATATTTTAAATGGCTTTAAATATTTTGTTTAAAATAGATATAACATTGTATACATTGGTTGTTGGGTAAAAATTTGTTAAATGGTAGTTTACTATAAGTGATTTTTGAAAATTAAGAATATTTTGAAAAGGGCTACAACAATTTAACTTAAAATGTTTATCTAGGGAACTTTTGTCATGACAAATAAAATAGTAAACTGTTTTAAGTGGAGAGGAAATTTGTTTAGGGGTATTTTACTGTTGACTTTTTTTTAAATATATATTTTTTAATTTTTTTCAGTGAATTTGCTAAAAAATATTAAGATTCTTACATTATAAATAGTTGTATTTATTTGTTTTTCTAAGAAAAATCATTTTATATTAGTTATATAGAAGGTATTAAGTTCAAAACCATTAAACTCCAGGTTTGGATTCATTTACAGCAGAGTTAATAAAGGGAGGTGGTGAAATGTTAGTAGACTATTTATAAATTCATAAACCACTATATTCCATATGGAACAATGAGGTATTACCACAAGAATGGAACGAAAGGTATTATAATACCTATTTTCAAAAAGGAAGATAAAACAGAGTGTAATAATTTTAGAGGTATCGCTCAGCTACCATATGACGAGGAGATAATTGGGGCCTAGCAGTGTGGATTTCGATGATATAGATCAACAACGGATCACCCACCTCGGTGGCGTAATTGGCTTACGTACTAGTTTCGTGTTATGCTAGACTGCCGAGCACAGGGTGATTGAGGTTCGAATATCAGTCGGGTGAACTGGGGGTGGTTTCTCTTAAATGGTTTTCCACTCTCCCTTCACGCAAATTTGGGTTAACTTCCTCTATATTCAACTCTACCAATTCCTAGCCCATTAGCGTAATTATCACTTGAGCATATAGCCTGAACGTGTAGTAAGGAGCAGTGCTAATTATTATTATTATTATTATTATTATTATTATCAACAACAACTAATCATATTTTTACGATTTGGCAATTAATAGGGAAAAAATTGAATGCAACATGATGGTTCATCAACTATAAATAGATTTTTAAAAGGCCTATTATTCAGTTAAAAGTGCACCCACACGATAACAGTGGAGGGAAACTGTCATCTAACGGGTGACATTTACATGTTATATAAAGCCATATAAAAAGATAGTAGGTAGAATACTTTAGCAATAGAGAGAATTACAAGTAAATAGTTTAATTTATTAATTATAAAAGTAAAACAAATAGATACATAAATACTCGTGCAGTTCATAACTTCTTCTACGATCAAAATATAGAGTAGTGTGTAGTCCCAGGAGGACAACTATCAACAAATACTCAAAATTAATTACATGTTATTTAAAAAAAGCTACGTAACAGGAGTTATACCTAGAGCTTGATTTCAACCCAAGGCTACAATGCTTGGTTTCAAGGGGCTACGGCTCGTGACTACTTAAAGAAGAGCTTTAACACTCTCCAACTAATACAACACTATACAGCAATAAAATACATTCAAAACTTAGAGCAATAGGAGGAGACTAAAGTATCAGTTAAGAATCAAAACACCGTATTAATAGCTTCCCCAATAAAAGTCACCAAAAACTATAGCAAAACCTAAATAAGCTGTTAATCAATACTCAATATAAGTAAGCCCGTATTTAAGGAGTTACGAATCTCGCCGTAGGCTTAAATTTACATGGAAATGATAATTATTCCATAAGAGTGACAAGCTACAATGGTTTTCTTCTCCTAGTTTGAGCTATAAGTAATGAGTGCCAGAATTAGGGGAATTAGAATTATTGGCCGTTTTAAAGAGCCAAACCACAGGTCACATACTATCTAGCTCAGGTAGGATACACTATATTAACTTAACATTGCACTGGCAGTCGAGTTAAAGAATACATTACAAGTTAACACACAAATGATTCCATAGTCTAACGGCATCAGAAGGGTGCCGGACACATTAAATACAAATCTACCCGGGCCACGTCACAGGGGTGTTGCCATACTCACAGGTTGCCCACCGCATATAGCTATACCATGATTACTCAGCACAAAGCGAATTGGGTCGGGCAGTAAGGCCATGGAATGTGTCTGACTACCCTACAACTGAATCTCCAAGTTGGCTCAGAAAGGCTTTCAAGAAATCCACCAACCTAAAAGATGTCACGACCCTATTAAAAGGAAATATTTGAAAACATTTAGAAGTATGTACAAGAGGAAGTTGGTCAAATCCAATGGGAGGAGATGTGGTGGGTGCTAAAAGCTGACATAGCTCTTTTCAGCAGAATAATTGCGGTGGCCCAAAATCATGACCTCCACATGGCCGATGTACTATCACATCCTTTAGGCCCTCTACCATGGGATCATCCCGATGGAGCTGTTCACAAATCAAACAAGTCACTTTTAGCGAGACATTTGAAAAAAATAATATTGCATCCCTTGAAGAGTTACCTAATAATTCGACCCCTGTAATTGATGGGATGAATATTGTTCAACGCATATCGGGGGCTCAAAAGACATTCGAGGACGTGGCTTCTTAAATTTTTATCATTATTCTTTGAGAATGGGGTAGAAGCAATAAAGTAGATGTTGTATTTCATACATACAAATACCTTTCAATTACAAACAATGAACATTTGCTTAAAGGGGAGCAGTTCTTCAGTGAGTTAAAAAATATTTCTGCATTACAAATCTGCTGACCATTGTGATTATTTTTGGGTAACTCAAAAAACAAAGGACGTCTTATTAATTTTCTGGCTAAGAATGGCCAAAACCTCGGTACATGAGCCAAATTGGAGACAAAATTTTGTATATCACATCAGAAGAAAAAGTCTACACACTATTGTCCGATAGCTGTGAGAATCTCCCTGAACTGTATAGTATTCATGAATGGGCTGATGGACGATTGTTATTGCACGCTGCACCTGCAGTAAAAAATTGCAATCAAGGTGTTGTGATTAACTCTGAAGATACAGATGTGTTAATTATTTGTCTCTTTCAAGGCTCTATGAAAGGTAGGTTGTTTCAAAAATGTGGCAATAAAGTGCCAAAAAAGTGTTTGATATTAAGAGTATTAGTGCATCTGTTAGTGAAGATTAATCACAGGCTCTTCTTGGATTACAATTATTCACTGAATGTGATTCTGCGAGTGCATTTGCTGAAAAAGGCAAATTGAAAGCATATAATATCCTATGCAATGATAAAGATTCGTAAAACGCATTCAAGCAGTTAGGTGAACAATGGGAGTTATTTGAAAACTTAATGGATGCTCTTGAACTATTCACATGTAGTCTGTATGCACGGATCACAAATAGGAAAAGAGTGAATTACTTGAGGTATAATATATTTTGCACAAGGCAGGGTGAAATAGAAAGTCACCTGCTAACTCCGTGTAGAAACTCTTTGAGAAAACACATTCAAAGGAATAATTACCAGGCAGCTATATGGAAACGATGTCTACTCACAAAGCCCTATTGAAAATGGGTGGAAATTAATTAAGGATAATAGTGAAGAACAGTTGGTTGTAGACTGGATGGATGGACAACCTGCACCTGAAACTATTTTAGATCTTCTAGACTTCAGCGGTTCTAAAAGCTGCACACTACCATTATGTCAATGTTTGAAGAACAGCCCCAAGTGTACAGCAATGTGTAAGCTTAACAAATGTGAAAGTTAATTACAGGAAGCATCCGATGATAATTTGAAAGCTACTATGGAGCATAAACTGACAGTGATGAAGACTAGGATTGAGAGAACGGAACATGAAGTAGTCAGATTGAATTAATATCAAATTTTCCTCATGTGATAGCTGCATAATAATTACATCAACAGACCATTATTAAATTTATTAAATTAAAATTTGAACATTTAAATAAATTAGAGTTGACGCATTACTTATGTACATATATTTGCAGTTTAGTTGAATACAAATACTTTCAAAAAGCACTGTTGAATAATCAGTCAATAACAGTAAACTGGTTTATTGTCCACTCTAGAACTATCGATGAAGTAAATGTATTAATTTTATATATCGTTTCAAAGTGAATTAAATTATCTATAAATTGTAAGAGAAGGTAATTTGAGTTTAGATTAACCGTACCGACTATACAATGTAATAAAAATTAAAATTTGCATGGAATAATTGATAGTTTTGTCAAATATTAGCTACCATTAGCAAGGTGTTTCAAATAATTAGATATCTATAGTAGTTTCTTAAAACCCATATTATTAGCTTTAAAATTAAAAAAGAATTATCTCTCTATCTTAATTATTAAAGATTTTACGGAAATTTGAAGTAAGCTCCACAGTTTCAAGGCACCATTTTACAAAATAGTAACTATTGGTGTTATGGCCTATATTTATAGAATGATTTCAAATATATTCCTTCTCTATAGACCCCAAGGAACATAAAAATCAAGTGATGTTACTTTTAAGAGCTTTGGGTGTGCCAAGCTGGAGTGACTTAGTAGATGTCAACCATCTTTAGAGTTGTAGATTAGACGTCAAGAATCAGAAGTACCGTGTAGGTCTCGCAGAGAGTAATTGAAAACAAATGACAATAAATATTTTGAGGAGTGTTCTTTTCATACGGTTTTGATCAGCGGTTGGTGGATGGGGGGAAGTTTTGAAAATAGTGGACTGTTCGAGAATGCCTTTACACACTTGGCCGGCGTCCAAGCCAGCGCTGGAGGTCGAGAGTTGTCCCGGGCGTCAGTCATTTGTTGACGATAGCGTCAAACGCACACGTCAGTGATGGCCATCTTCTCTTCGTTCCAACAAGAAGGTGATCCATAGGTGTACCGGTAAGTGATAATTCAATTACACAGGGTATAGATTGTAGTTTATTCCAGAGATTATTTAAATACGACCGTGTGTATGTGAGGGCTATAACACTAGCCCGTTACAAAAGGAACAATTTATATGAAAATTTAGTTAAGTTTGGAATACCCAAGAAACTTATCAAGTTGATTGAGGTATGATTGACTGATACGCATGGTAGGGTACTGGTTTTATGTCACTTATCAGATAATTTCTAAATACATAATGGTTTGATACAAGGAGATGCAATTTCTCCATTACTCTTTAATCAAACCTTAAATTAAGTTATAAGGTTAATGCAAGAGAGTATGGAAGGGTTGACATTAAATGGTGCATTGCAGCTATCAGGATACGCAGATGATTTAGATTTGTTAGGCAAGAGTAAAGAAGCTGTGGCAATAAATTGGGACATTTTACTAGAGGATAGTAAGTAAATAGGATTAGAAGTGAACGCTGAAAAGACTAAGTTTATGATCACAAAGAGAATACAGATTGAGGATGAAAATTTAGAAATTGCTTCGAGCAACATATCATTTCAAGTTTAAAGAGTTCAAATATTTAGGAACAAATTAAATTAATATTAAAAAAAATTAATAGATTGTAAATTAGGAAAAGAATAAGGTCGGTAAATGTATGTAATTCTCGGTCAGTAAGTTGTTGACATTTCGCCTGCTGTCAGTACAACTCAGGGCTTCCAAAACAATGTTACCGGGTGTTCTCTATGGGTGTGAAACGTGGTCTCTTACGTAACGAAAACAAATTTAGAGTGTTTGAAAACAAGGTGATTAGGAAGCCATTTGGTCCAAAAAGGAATGAGGCTACTGTGGAGTGAATGATGAATTACATAACCATTTACTAATCACAAGACATTGTTAGGATAATCAAGTCTCATATACTATGGTGGGTAGGACATGAAGCTCGAATGAGAGAATCTAGAACTAAGTAATCCACTGATGACTAATTTTTGTGAAAATATCTTTAATGGTTTTGTTCAAAATTGATATCAGTGGACTGTATTACATGTTCAATATTAATGCATGTTTATTTTTCTAAAATAAATTAATTTAGAGGCATTATACTAAACACAGGAAATAGAAAATTTAAATTTATTTTTTTTAGTTCACCTTGAACATTGAGCTCAAAATAGGTATATTTTAATAGGTTTTCATAATAAATAAAATACCTTTTTATTTTTACAAATAAAAAAAATATTCAGGGTAGTTTACAAATATATTATTTTTGAAAATTTGAAATTGGTTAGTAATATTTGAAAAATTTCGTTAATATGTATAAAACCTGCCTCGGTGGCGTAGTTGGCTAACGCGCTAGTCCTGTTGAGCTTGACCGCCGAGGACGGGGAGATCGAGGTTCGAATCTCGGTCGGGTGAACTGGGGGTGGTTTTTCCTAAATGGTTTTCCACTCTCCCTCCACGCAAATGCGGGTTCACTTCCTCTAAATTCAACCCTCCCAATTCCTAATCCATTAGCGTAATTAGTACTTAAGCGTATAACCCGAACGGGTAGTAAGACGCGGTGCTAAATATTATTATTAATATTAATATGTATAAATAAAGAGTGTTTATTATGATTAAAAAGATGACGTGTTTGTTTTTATAATTAAAACATACGGAAGGATAGTTTACTGAAAATATATATTTTAACTTCTTGCAAGCTATAATACACAATATGATAAACTTTGATAGCGTCGTACCATTGATATATTCTACCTAGTATTTGTAAAAAATTAATACGAGTTATTTAATTTATTTACATATTTTTTCTGTTTTTCTTTTTCAGTTTAATGTTTGTAAATTTGTAAATGGCTGATATTAAAGAAGATAAATATTAATTTAATTTTTAATGTGAAATAGATCCACCCTAAAAATGAACGGATTAAAATCATTAATTAGTCCTGCTACGCACGATAAATTTACTATTTTATTATATTTAATAAGTAATTAATGTTGATGAATTTTCCATAGTTAGTCTAAAAATAATGATTTTATTTATTTTGTGCACTTTTATATCTAATTTATCTCAACCCTACTAAAATATGAATACATGTATTATCTATTTTATGAAAAGCATAGTCCAAATACATCAAACTCTTTTGATAAAGTGATTTACATAATATAATTAATTAAAGCACTGACAATCCTCACATGAGAGTTCATTAATTTAAATTCCTTACTATACTTTTTTAATATCTAAATAAATAATGTAAATTAAATAAAAAATAATTTCTAAAAGTTTACAAATTTTTGTGTGTTGCTCATGTAATTTGTCTTTTAATGTGCTAAGTGAACCACAAACATTACTTTATCAGTAATAAAACGCACACACAGCCAATTAATTACAAATTATTGACAGTAACTCATGGATTTAATTGAAAAATAATAGATGATAATTAGTTGTTAAAAACACTCATTTAAACAGGTTTGATACTTCAATGAAGAAATGGCAAATTAATTATCGGTTACCCACAAAATTAATTATAAAAGGAGGTAAAATTATGCACTGAAAAGTAGAGGAGGGGAAATGTTCTATTTCTCAATAATGGCGTCATGACTTCCAATAGCCAAATTTTATCAAACTATTCCTCATAAATCTGTGTATAATATTTAATGGTAGCAGTGGTCATGCAGTTAAAGGAGTTATACTCTGTTTGAATTTGTAACAGTTGTTGGGGATTCCATAATACTTTCTTATATAAATAAAGTATTAAAATTTTAAAATTTGTTGACTTTAAGATATGATGAATTTTAATATTTTATGTGTTTACAACCTCATAAAATTAAGTTTTACAATTTTATCTGTCCCCCACATGTCTCTCTGAGAGTATTTGACAAATTAAGATGTTTGCGTTTGAATAAAATTGGCATTTAAAATGTTATTGATAATACAATTGAGGTTTTTGTATGAATTGAGGCTATAATCAAATAAAAGTAAACATTGGACCTGAAGGTAAGCTATATAAAAATTAACACTGCATTTTATTATATGAACTAGGATGTGGTTGGCCGTATTTGGGAACTCCGATAAAGTCTAGAGAAATACCTCTTTAAAGCCGACTGTACAGTATCTAGTACTCACTCTACGAACTATCTGTATCGTTAGTTAAGACATCGACCTCCAGCTTGACGACATCAAATGATGCAGACGTCATCAGAGAAGCCAAACTGCTCGTTTGAGATGAAATGATAATTAACCGAGCCATGGTCTAAATGCAATCAATCAATTGTGGCAGAATATAATGAATAGACACTTTACCACTTGGAAGGTTTTAGTGTTAGAGAGACTTCAGGTAATGTCTTCCAGTTATTCAGCATGCTCATAGGATATCAATCGATCATATCAACATTAAATACTCTCAACTGAAGACTGATTTTAAAATTCTTAAGTTAAGCAAGCTGTGTGTAAGTATGGTAAATTGCCAGTAGCTAGAGGAAGCTTCTCGTGAAATTGGGAGATGAAGAGCTGAAAAACAGTCATATCTTGAATAAGCTAATAGAAGTGACAAAGGAAATATTTACAAACGGCTCGTTATTTTTTTAGCACCGCTTCTTACTATCCATCCGGGTTATATACCTAATTACTAATAACGCTAATGTGTTAGGGATGATGATCAAGGTTGAATTTATAGGAAACGTACCCGTATTTTTGTTGAGAACTGAATGGAAAAAAAATTAACAAATAAACACCCTCAGTACACTCTACCAGGATTCGAAACCCAATCTCTTCGTAATCATCAGCCTAATCTATTGAGAGAGTGAAGTCTTAGACCATGTAGCCACCAAAGGAGGTGGCTCAATAGCTTAAGAAATATTTGGAAATAGGTTGAGACCAACCAATATTTTGAAATTGTCTAGCACTACGAGTATCTACATGCGTCCACATAATAAAGAAATTGCTCAAATAAATGAAGATGTTTAAGTATCTTCGAAGGATAAGTCCATTGATACATTATTATGGAGTCAGACAAGAGTAAGAACGAGCAGCAAAAGTTACACTATTCTGTATAATTTTTAAATACTAGTATCTTGACACGCTTAGGAATTCTGCCACACAAGCTAAACTTAAAAATTGGAAGAATGAAAAATACTCCTTAGAGACTTAAATACTATAAAAGGCCTACGCAATGGAACACACCAATAAGTGAAAAAATTGGGTTTAAATCAAACCAATTCAATAATTCTAGCAAGCTCTCCTCAAGGGAATGTATGTTTGGTTCCAAAAATCGATTTGGCCCTTGTAGACCCTGACATCACCTTTATTTTGAGACGGAGGCAGTTCCCAGTTAAATCGACTTTTTCAATTACTATTAATAATTCACAGTATCAAATCTCGGATAGGGTGTATATTTATCCACCCAAGTCCGTTTACAGGCATTGCCACTTGTATACGGATTTTTACAGGGCGTGCATTTCAACAGATATATGTGTTAAAGCACACGAAGGCTCAAATCAATGTACACTAGTACCGAAAAGACTTACAGAATTGACATAAAGCATACACAATAAAGACTATTTTTAACTGTCAAAAATATATTTTTTTACCACCTAGACCATTCTAGCAATAACTAACTTCCCATACATCTACCAAGGTTAGGTTTTGTTAGGTTGGGTAGTTTTGTTAAAATCAACATATCGTAGACGGGCTTCAAAACTATTAGCACTAATAATATAATAAAATGATATCAATGTGGATTGCGAATTAATATGTTTGCATTTTAAAAAACTTCTTCTTATCAAAATCTTAGTATATTGTACCAGTACCAAGTTACTAACAAACCAAAAATAAAAGAATTAGTAATAATAATTGATACATCCTATAAAATGAAATAGAAATCACCATTTTAATATCTGGGTAAGCAACAGTAGTTTTCCATTGAATACCAATTTTGATTATTACCTGGAAGCTAGGGTTGAAATCCTGACCAAGTGTATAAGGAAGAGGGGATATTCTGTAGCATGCAATTTTATTTACAATCCTCTGTCCACGTGAATGCTAGTGAATTTCCTTTAAGTTCGTCTTAATGATCCTGCTCTCTTTAATACAATAGTTTAATTCGCAAAATCTCTAACCGATAAACCAATAATATACTAGTACTGTCATATCACCAGGGGTAGAACTAAGTCCACCATGGAACTGTGGTCGGCTTTCATAACATTTAATAAATAAGGATAAAATAGATATTTATTGATCTCGATAAAAAATTATTGATAATAATAAACTAGCTCTGGGGAAAAATAGATGGTACAGAAAAAAAAAACATAAATACATACATTCATACATATATATATNTATATATATATATATATATACCTAATCACGCCATTACCT
The DNA here is from genome assembly GCA_902151455.1 of Timema bartmani. NCBI lineage: Eukaryota > Metazoa > Arthropoda > Insecta > Phasmatodea > Timematidae > Timema > Timema bartmani. The sequence goes on along the minus strand of CABFWB010002901.1, from coordinate 57,882 downwards.
TAAGGTACGGGGTAGGTAAAAAACTGTAAATATAGCTCAAAACACAATCTCGTACTTAATCCATCCTCACAAACTTTCTCCACACTTCCCTATCCCTGTATACTTCCTTCACTTCAACAACATCTATACACCGAGTCATACATGCTCTTAATTTCTTAAAATTCTAAATATTTCTCTTTTTATCAAATCATCTACAACAGTAGTTCTTAACCTTTAATTACTCATGGCCCACTGAATATCCTAGAATATTTTCGCGGCCCCTTAGTTTTTACTAACAAATTAATAACTAAGATTTATTCTAAAATAGTGGCTTTATTTACTTATTATAATAACAAACAAATAATAAAAACAACCAAAATTAACTTACCTGTATTTAATGGGACCTCAGCTGTTGAACACTTTCCACTAATTTATCTATTGTTGTTTCAATTGTATTACTAAATGCTATTCACATACAGGAGTCGATTCGGAGTCGATTTCACTGCTTCGTTTTAATATTTACCAGTGTGGAAAATTTCTTTTCACATAAATAAGTAGAAACAAATGGCAGAAAATTATGAACAGCTATGTTAAACAGATGGGGATTATTTGTACTATCCGTGATTTCTATTATCCGTGCTTCCCCTCCCCTTCATTACCTCGGAAAATCAAGTCTACTGTACTTACATACTTACAATCATCGAATTATTTCTTACAAAACGTGAAATTTAAGATTATTGACTTCACTAATAAACAAATAACATTTTTAATTATTTTGTTGTGGCCCCATAAAAAATCTTTCGTGGCCCCAAAGAGGGCCGCGCCCCCCTGGTTAATAATCTCTGATCTACAACATTTAGCCACGTCTTACATTGCCTACCCCTTCCTTTAGATAAATATGGTGATAATGAGTTTCGCAATTACAAAATCTACCTCTCGCTTCTTTATTGATTAAGTGTGCTTTATACGTAACTAAATGTCTAGGAATACAGATTCTAATTAATATAAATATAACCTGATTAGGTGGGCACGTGGACTAAATGCCAGGCTCGTATAGTCTGGTGTTCCCATGATGGACAGGTCAGGCTTCAAATATCGGCTGGGTATAAGTACTGAGGGTGTTTTATCCTAAATTACTTTCAACTCTAAAGGTGATTGAATTTTTTTATCAATTCCACGTTACTCATCCCTACCTCGTAATCGTTATTAAATTATGCATAGACCGTATAGAAAGTAAAACACAGTAGAAAATATACAAGGAGTCTGGTTCGATGCTGTTCGGTGCAAAAAAATAAATTACGAGATATGTAAAATTCACTCCTAAACAAATGAAAACAAAAGGTGATAGTCAAATAGCCGAAGCTGTTATTAATTTTAGAGAGGAATTCACCATCTAGATATCATATGGGAACGGGACGACTCCTGGATAGCTCAGTGGTAGAGCATTGGTGTACTAAGCCAAAGGATCTGGGTTCGATTCCCGTGTTCAGGTGTCATTTTTCAATTTTCGGAAAAAGGTGATAGGCTGAGAACTATAAATTCGCTTTTTTATGTTCAATTGTTTTATTAGTAATGGGCTGATTATACTATGTTTCTAAAATACATATTTAATATCGTGCCTATATAACATATTATTGTAATTTTTCCATTAACTATTATATGATTAATTTATAGATTGATTAGAATAGTCCCAACACCATTTAGTCATGAAGTGGGAGTTGGCTCAATTTGTATTATTTGTTAAAGACTCACATCATTATAATCAGAAACAACTGTAATTTGATTTATCTAATTATGTAATTAATGCATTACACATTATAAACTTCCCCCAATTATATGATAAATCCAATCTAAAAACAACAACAAATTAAAACCCATTAATTTAATGTATTATTGTATACTAGCAGAAGTACCCGGCGTTGACTGTGGTAGCCACGTAATGGATTGCGTGGTTACCCCTGAGAATGCCTTTATTTGTCTCAAACAGACAGAAAAATGTTCATCATATTTTTATTTCTTCCGGACCAGTTTTTAATTAATTTAAGGAAATCAAATCCAAATTTCAAAATTTTGGTTTCAAGATACACAATGTTCGTGCCCAGGGGTTACTAATATTTAAAGTTCATACCGCTGCGTGTAGATATCGTGCAATGTTCATGACAGAAAGACAAACAAGCTCAACATTTCTTCTTTATTTTTAGCACCATGCCCTACTACCCTTTCGGGTTACACGCTAATGTACTAATTACAGTGGTGGCTTAGGGATTAGGAAGGTTTTAATTATAGGAAGTGCACCCGCATTTGTGTGTAAGGAGAGTGTAAAACAATTTATTAAAAATCACCCACAGTGCACCCGACCGGGATCAAACCCCGATCTCCCAGTCTTCCGCAGTCTAGTCTAACTTGATAGTAGCGCGTTAGACCACTCAGTCACCGAAGCGGGTATTCATTTTAATAATATAGATAGAAAGTATGAGTCTTGACTAGTGCGTTTGTGAAACAAGTATTATTATTAACAATAATTATGAGTGTCCTCCGTACCAGTGGATACATGGACTAAAGCGTCAGTCTCGTCGCGTCCAGTTTGCCAACTACGGGAAGGTCTAGTGTACTGAAGAAGGTTTTACTAGAAGGTTTGAGAATTTCCTCTTCGCGTAGATGCGGGAACATTTATTATAAGCTATAAATTCCTCATGCCTACCTCTTTGGTGTGAATATTCAGATAGTATGTATGAGCAGTAGAACACAGTACGCACACAAAATATACATTATGATTATTTAGCGTGCAATTTTTAAACCAAATTGAATATTTAAATACATTAATCACAGGCTATTTTAATTCTAAAACTTTGAAACCAGGGATCATGTGATATTTTATATAGTTTATTTATACTTAAATAATAATTTTTTATTAGCAAATGACTTGTAACATAACCTAGGACTGGAAGTTAATTACTAACCGGCCCCGTGGTCCCGAAACCACCAGTGTATGGTTAGTTACACTTAAGTTAAGTTTAATAGTTTCCACTGGCTCCACACCCTAATATTCACTATCACCATCATACCATCTCATCTCATCGGCACATGGAAAGATAGCCCCCTCGTAAAGTATGTACGATTAGTACATTCGGGAGTCCCCTGGGTGGACCTTAATACTGGCTAATCTTTCTATAAACTGGGCTGCGAATGATGTAATCCAGACGCACAATATTATTATTAGGATATATTATTATTAGTAGTAGTAGTAGTAATAGTAGAAGTTTTTTATTGCATCTGAAGTACATAATTTTAATCATTAAAAATGGCCCAGCTAAGCACAGCGTGCTTGTCAGCTGGTGCCTCACCATAAATGTCATACATACATACATGTAATAGTGTAATTATATGATAAATACATTTAGTTCCTTAAATCTATTACATTTTATATTTTATTTAAAAGTCGAAAATCAGTCTCGAGTCCATTTCAGAGCTTATTTGTCATATTATTTAATAAGTCTGTGCGCCAATTAGCATTTTTTTATTTATCTTTTAACGTTTGATATTTTACCTATTCCCAAAAGGGTATCCAGTATCATGTTAAAAAGTATTGGTTTTATTATTTTCATGTGTTGTTTTCCGTATTTAATTATATATAAAGGTATTTTGTACTGTCGTTTTCTGGTGTTGTGACTATGAGCCTATCTTAGTACTAGTAGTAGTAGTAGCAGTAGTAGTAGTAGTAGTGGTAGTAGTAGTAGTGGTAGAAGTAGTAGTAATAGTAGTCGTAGTAGTAGTAGTAGTAGTAGTAGTAGTATATAAGGCTCAATCCTATACTCTTGATTTTGGTAGGGAGGGTTTTTGAAAGGTCTTAAAATACTACTATACAGCATGATTCTGGAACAAATTATGACCTTCTAGAAGGGTATTGATACCAAAAACAGGGTATACACACCCATAGCATATTTACTTATTTGAAATCAGGAAGAAACCTAGTAAAATTAGGCCTATAATATGTATTTACCGGTAAAACCCGTATTTGAACCATAGTCACTTCTTTGTTCGGTCACACTAAACAATTTACGAGTATATAGGGACATTTAATTTTAAGCCCAGCCGGCCGATATTAAGGACATTTTTGGGCTCCCCCCACAATCGGTCGATTGGGTTGACAGATTAATATTGAAATATAATTACATCTGTATTTTTAATGCTTTCTGTCCTGTTAACGTTTCTGTTTTGTTAATATTTTTTTGCTGTATGCATTGAGTGGCCATATGCTAAATAAATACATTTTAAACTAATTTGTTTGCTTATAGCCATGTCAAAAATTCGTAGGACCACTTTGAACACAAAATAAATATGTTTCTATCTCTCTCTTTCTATCCGTGTAACGTATGACAAGAAAATTCTAAGGGTGCAAACACCCCTTCATCTCTCTCCTTCTAAAACAATATCATGAGCTTTTATATACACACATACACACTCAAAGTTACGCAACATAAACGATGATAATAATTTCTATCCTTAGTTTTCCTAAAGCTCAAGTCCCCCCCCCCTCTGAAACCCTCTCTTTACCCCTATCCTCGCTCTCTAACCTTCTTAAACCTCCTTCTGGAGTAACTAGCTTGTTTAAGTTCCATTAACACAGCTCCTAGAGATCTTGCCTGGAAAGGGATCATTAGAACTTGTACCAGTTGTCCAAGTTATATTATACCCTTCAACCCCTCTCCCACAATTCTCAAAACAGCCGTCTAACCCCCCCCTCCCCCCCCTCATAGGTTAGAAGAGGAGGAGGGTAAGAGAGAGGGTGGGTAACAAAAGAGGTTGTAACAATTAACACTGTCTGCAATCCCTGTTCAAATGTTAAGATAACGAAGGCGCGTGAGTCGTAATTAAATAGTGCAATGAAATTTCATGGAATCGAATGTCATGGGTTAATGAACACAGCTCCCGGAGTAAAATCAAACTGAATAAAAGGTCTTAATTTGTGGTTTTGAGGTGTAAAGGTTGCTTGGTCTTTTATTTTATTGATAAATTTTTAATAGTGTTTAAAGTGCATCTTTTGGTTTTGATAAATACCCATTTTCTTTATTGAAATATTCGTGAGTGTCTACAACTCCAAAACCAATTTATTGATATTTCTATCAAACTTGGAATGCATTCAGAAACTTTATAAAGTACATCCGAGGTATTTATGTATAGGAAAAATTATGACACAAACTTGATTAGGTAAAATTTAACTTTCTTTTTTTTATATTTTACTATCATTAAATATAAAATAATTATAAATTTTACTTATTTTAATATCTTCCTGCAAATATTGATTTAGATCTAATTAAAAAATTTAAATATAGTATTTAAGGTAGGCCTATATTCCTTAAAATGACTTCAACATAGGCTTATTTAATTCATTATTAATACTAAAATTTACTGTAATTTTTTCTATTCAGTCTATGACGTTAAACTTTAATTTCATCTGGTCCCCATTAATGGAGAGCCTAGGTGTCAATCCCCAACTGTAAGAACTGGTGGAAGTTTTCCACATCTCTCTGGTTTCACCCAGCCTTTTTATTTGCTCGAATGCGGGTGCATTTCTCTAATACTACCCTTCTTATCCTTATTCTTTATAGCAATCAATTAATAACGATTGAATTAAAACGTGCTAATTAATAATAATATAATATTATTATCAAGCCTTAAAAGCACGTCGAGAGAAATGCTTCGGTAGTCCAATGGTCTAAGGTGTAATTTTTCTCAAAATACTGGACTTTCGATGACGGGCTCGAATCCCGGTGGGGTGGTATTACTAAAGATTTTTAACTCTCCTTCCACGTAAATGAGGGAAGACATTTTCTTAACCCAACCTCCTTATACCTAAAATATTAGCGTAATTAGTACATAATTATACGTATAATCAGAGCGGTGCCCAAATTATATTTTAATTAAGATATTATATCAATAATGTGTCTATAAATTTTATTTTAAAATAATTTATAAAGTAAACGCTAGACTATTTTCATGTGGATCTCTACGTATGTGAGGTAGCCTGGTTTGAATCAAGGTAATGTCAGAAAAAATGAATATAAATTATAATTATATAGGCCTATTGGTTCATTCTAATAAAAACATATTGTTTATATTTCCACAAATATAGGTAATAAGAATGATTATTTATTTTTAATATTAATATTAGCTAACATAAGTACCCGGTATTGCCTGGGTAGCCACACAATTCATTGCGTGGCTACCTCGGGCAATGCGTTTCTGTAATTCAAACATCATCATCATAATTAACTGTTTGTAGCCTGTGGCCTGGTCTGGTTAGTAAAATACCTCCATCTTTCTCTATCCTTCCACCTTTCTTCCTCCTTTATTTGCTTCCATTCATCTATTCTTACTAGCACACTTTCTGTGTTCTGCATCTCTCATCTCTTTATTGACCTCCCCTGCGTTCTTTTTCCTACACACTTCATTTCCATAATTTTCTTTTAAATCCCTACTCCATCCTCATTACTTAAAACAGACTTATAAAAAAATGTATTTCATTCTACCCAGTTTTTAATATATTTTAAAAAATCAAATAAAAAAAAGTGGGTATGGCTGTGTCATGGACACGGCCGTGTGTTGTACGTGAATACGTTTAAACTTAAACGAACATCGTAGCTTCTCCGAGTCAAAAGTTATACTAATTGCAAATCTCGATACGCAGCAAAATAACCTCAAAATGGCGGCGCTTCCCCCTCCATCACGCGCGATTCGTCACTGTTCTCGCTTATTGTAATGAATTCTTTGATCCTTTAGCTATCCAGTGGTATTATTTAATATCGGATGTAGAGGAAAGATTCGAAACTACAACACCAAACTATATCCCCCGATTTTGTTATCATTAGGTTTTTTGGATTGCCCCCGTATGGTAGCAAATTTAAAGACGTATTCACGTCAAAATTTTAATTCCAGCTTTGAGGTGCACATTTTTGTGCATAGGGACTACTAATTTTAAAATAGAAATCCTCTGCCTGCAGTAGATACTGCGCAATGCTCATGAAAGACAAACAAATTCTGCATTTTATTAATATAGAATCTTTTCAGCGTACATGAATAAAAACACTAAAGTACAGTAATTAATGCCAATTAATTAATAAATTCGTTCTCAAACGAACTGCACTATGTTAAATAATGTATTTAAATTATTTTTATTTTCGTTGTTAGCTCTTGTTTTCTCATTTAGTAATATCCATCTTTTTTAACTTTTTTTTTCTGCGGTCACACTAACGTAATTGTCGCTAATTTTGACGTAGATGTTTCGTTAAAAGCTTTTTGTAATTTTGTTTATGTGAATCTCTAAGCTGGAGAATGTTTGTAAAATACATATTTGGGTTTAATTGCAAACGCGGGAAATGGAAAATGAAATAGTCTTCGATGGAATCATAATATACCTAAGGCAAATTGGACATTTTTTGAATAATTATTTCCATAATTGAAGGTACCGTGTGAGATAAATTGAATTTACAGCTCTAATAATAATCAAATGGGTGTTTTTTCAGGTTAATTTGAAGAGATTTCTTAAGCAATTACATTTAAAACTCAAGAAATAATACAAATATTCCACAAAATAATACTGCCTCAGAAAATAACAAACATCGAAATTAATATTTATTGAGTAAATTTGTAGTAATTAGGTTTGTAAATGTATATGTTAATTAAATTAATATTCTGAATGAACTAAGCATACCCCTGAGACTGTTTATCATATTGTAAGCAATATGTGTGCATTGAACCAAACACAGTACTTCCAATTCGATTCTCGTGTGAACGTAATCTTTTGAAATTAATATCAAGGATACAAGGAAATAAATTAAGATTAATTGTACAGTCCAACCATCATATAAATAACGTTATATTATTATTCAAAGAGTTATTGAATATTTCAAATATTCATAGGCTAGTAATGTGTAATACAATAATAATATGAGTTCGGCAAATTATATTTTTGACATGAGTTTATTATTGTCAATCTTTAACATTATATAGGCCTACATTTTTTAGCACAGCGTCTTACTAAATTACGCTAATGTATTATGGAAAAGGAAGGTTGAATTTAGAGGAAGTGTACCTGCATTTACGTGAAGATAGAGTGGAGGACAATTTAGTAAATACCACCCACAGTCCAGCCAATCGGGATTCTATAGGTCAATTTACCTTCTATATTTTCCACAAGGCCTTTTATTAGATCAACTATAAGCGATTGATTACTGGATAATTTAAAAACGCAATTATTTTGTCATTATGTAATTTTGCGATCTCCATTTTTGATAATAAATTAGAGCTAGTTAATGTAGAATAATTTATTCTCCCTAAGGGATTCGATGCTACCTCTCTTATAATAATATGTTTCTGTTTTATAGACGAAGAATGAATCATTTAAAATATTTAAGTATTTCCACTTGGTTGAGCTGTAAGGGAATCCACCTTAAAATCCACGAGGCCTACTATTTATTTAAAGTAATAGCTATGAAATTTAAATTTGGAGGTGGGCAATATTGGTTTTTGAACCCAGAACACACTAATAAAATAATTTATTCTAAATTTAGAATTTTCGATCAAAGTTTTTAGTTACTAATTTAACAGGCGGAATATTGAGGGTGTAATTAAATGTCGGAGTGAGAAGGGAATTAAAATAAAAGGCATCCCTATTAACATGTAGATAGATTATGAAAGTCTATCTTTGTATACTTGAGGAAAAAGTGTTTGACTCAGGACCCAGTGTTTGTGGGTTCAAACCCAGCTGAGGCCAACGTATTTTCTTAAACGATAAAGATCCGTAGCACAAATTCCTTCGGAGAAGAAGTAAAGCCGTAGGTCCCATGTTTATTGTGATAGGTGTAATTACACAGTAAAGTATGTGAAAATACCTTTCCTGGCAAAATTGGTAGGCCCTTCCACTCTAGATCATAGAAATTTAATGTTAATTGCAACGGGGAACCACCACGATTTCTCAACTTCCCTATTACTTGGGATTTCTACCAGATGATACAGGTAGTAATAACCAGCTGAAGGGCTAAATGCATACTCAGTTCCGGATGAATATAAATAGCATCAAACCAATATTTGGGTGGTTTATTTAAGAAGAAGGTTGAAAACGTAACACATATAAAACCACATTCATTGTTCATTGCTTGAATTTGATCACATCAGCAGCAATCTTGTACAATGCCAGAAGAAGTGTTATGTGTACTAGGTCACATCAGTGAATACTACTCATAATGATATAAATATTGTGTGCTGTCAAGTGTATTTTAAATTATCCACACTTGCATAGATCAACACGTTGTCTAAGGCGTCCAACTCACAATGAACAAAGTCGCAAATGATGAGGTGAATTTGGAATCCCGGCTGGGTACACTGTAGTGTGGTTTCCACGTGTTATTTAACAATATGTTTTCTTGTTCTCTTCACAAAATAATGTGGGTGCAGTCCCTTTAATGGTGTACAAGCAAGTATAAGATTAATTTTAAAATTATCTTTAGCGGCCATATCCATCCTCTTAACTAACAAACATTTGTTCTTAAATAAACATTAAATAGACTTTTATAATATTTTGATTTTTATAAAAAAAACTATCATGGGAGAAAATAATAAAAAAATATAATTTTAATTTATAGTAAAATATCACCTTCAATTCATAACATCCGGCTGAGGATGTAGTCTAAGCTCATTGCACGAGATGCCATGATCCCGGGACTACTGGGGGATAGGGGTTAGGGTAGTTACAACCTTGTATGACATACCTGGATATTTTGACAATCAGCCAACAATCATTATGCTCCACACCTAGACATGGATATCAACAATACCTTACCAAAAAAAATACACACTAAACAAAAAAAATCTTCAACAATGTAAGCATGTTGCCTTGAGAATAAACAAGAAATAAACCAAAACTTGAATCACTTGTTTGTCTTATATGTTTAGTAGTCTTTATAATTCCTAAGACTATTCCTGTGAAGCTTCACGAATACACGCGAGGGTTAACATTAAATTATACCAGTTTACAGAGAGAAAAAAATAGTAGAATTTCACTTGACCAGAAGCAAATTATTTTGAATACCAAAAAATAAATTTATATTGTTGAAATTGGATTATAAAATCCGACCATCCTTTAACATAATAAATAAATAATGTTATAATTAAACAATGAAATGTATAGATAAATGTTGCTATGATATGCACAGTTAAAATTTTAGTGAAAATAAATGGTACGGCGCACCGCACAGACTTTCTCTCTCTTTCTATAAACTCGTAAGATTTCTGAACGGAATAATGTACATTGTATCATCACCACTCCACATAAGA
>CABFWB010002901.1:28686-42786 GCA_902151455.1 Timema bartmani | reverse complement strand
TGCAACACCTTATAAAATGTTAAAATTTTAACCAGAAATCGAAATTTTAATACGAAGTGTTGACCCTTGTGGAAGACATTAAACTGTTTGAAATGCTCTTAGGTGGACAAAGATGCGCCTCTTTTCTCATTGATTATATAGCATTGTATATTATTTTATGCGTGCTCTTATGTGGAGTGGTGATGATACAATGTACATTATTCCGTTCAGAAATCTTACGAGTTTATAGAAAGAGAGAGAAAGTCTGTGCGGTGCGCCGTACCATTTATTCATATATATATTTGGTAAAATGGATATTACTCTCTTATGCACAGGTAAGACCAAATATATATATATATATAATTCTAGACATCTTGAGTTTGACCATGTTTAATAAAGTTCAAGTTGGGAAGTGAAAATAATTAAATTCAGTGTTGGCACAACTGGATGTTCGTTAACAAACTAAATTAAATATAGTACTTGTAAATATGGTATTTAATTAAGGGGGAGGACGTTCTCTCTGTCACAACAATATTTATAAAGGTTTTAATGACATCGCAATAAAATGTAAATATAGATAAATAGATTCTTTAAATCATTATTTTTTTGCAAAGAAATTATTAGAAATAATCATTAGCAATTTTTATTTTAGGACAAAAGTTTGATACTCAAGAGACTACATGAAACTTTGTTTACAAGAAAATAAATGAAATATTAGAAACTATTTAATAATCACTTGTACACTATTAAACTATTTTCCTCGTACCTAACACTTACGATAAGAAATTAAACACTTAATAAGCCGTGTATTAAATATAATCCAGATAAAACTGGGGGAGCTGGGTGAAACTAAGTCAAATTAAATTTATTTTATCGATTAACAAAGTCAAAGTTAAAAGAAAATGGTAAGACCAGTAATAATAAATGCTTAATATGTACAGTACATACTGTAGTCAACACAGTGTGTTTTCATGTAGACCTAACAAAAATAATAAAAGTACAGTCAAAAAATATAGGCTACTGTAAAATGTAAATATAGGCCTACGTACTATAGATGAATATATATGTATGTAAATTGTATAAAACTAATTCTAGCTCTAATTTAAAATTTGTGAGAATTCTCTCTGCCCCTCAGATGATCCTTCCGTAGTATCCCTTAATCCGAACTAACACTAATCCATACAAACTTCGGTCCCAATTATCTCAGATTAACGAGGATCTACTGTAATTAAAAAAATTAACAATCCAATTTTAAAATAACGAATAAACCAATCCTTTTGTGTGTGATTATTTTTAACTAAGATTTAGCTTAAAAAGTGTTCGCCACATATAGATTATGCAATGAAGTTCTTATAAAATTGTATTCTAAGTTTAAGCTTTAGGATAATTTCCGCCATGGTGGGCAGGTGGACTAAATGTCAGGCTCATCTATCTGGTTTTCCAATGAATGAGAGTTCGGGCTTAGAATCCCGTCCGAGTATATTGAGAATGTTTTTTTCACACAAATGTTTTCCCACCGAAGTTCCTCATAGTGAAGTTACATTTCCTCAATATTCGACCTTACTCATCCCTACTCCATTGGCGTAATTAAAATGCGTTTACTTTAAACGTGTAGTAAAACGAGCTGGAAAATTATACTGTAATTACATTATAAACATAATATATCAAAATAGCGTGTAAATTTATATGTATTTGACAGACGTTACCAAAATTAAAACTCTTTATCTATCTTGAAACTAGCGGCTCTTATCCAAACATAAATGATAGCCTATCTTAATATAATCTCAATTCCTCCAATGACCATCTAACTTGCCCTCAGCAGTCAACGAGGTCTGGTTTTAGTGTCACAAAGTTTCTCCGTCATGGAAGGCGCACATTGTCAGAGAGTAATACCACAAATTGTTTCGTCTCATTGTCTCTTATCTGCAAAGAGGAAGACAAGGGTATGGATATCGGACAGACCTCTCCAAATTAGATACGAACTTGGTGGTATGAAATAGCTTTCTTGTTGAGCAAAGTTCAAGACGGGAAAAGGGCTAATGACACAGCGCATCAGTGATGTTTCTTGCTGGGTAGGGAAATATGTCGCAGAGCATTCGGTGGACATGTCTGAATCAGCGTGGCACAAGTAAGGAAGCAGCGAATATTTTAATCTGTAAATGTGGGGTTATATCTGCGCTTTGTAACGCAAACAAATACTTAGGGTTTATTTATTTGATAGTTTTAAATTATTTATTCATATCAATTTTTATTTTGTTGAAAACTTTTTTTCAAACGGATGATTGAAATATTTGGCCGAGCACAATTAGGCTGATTATTGTGTTCATCTTAATCGCTTGCAATGATGATAATATGATAATTCATTTACTGGACACTTTGACAATATTTTCTTTTCTTTCCAATTTAACTTTTAGGTTATATTCTTATTCATGGGCAGGGCGTGGTTGAGCCATATTAATTTGTTTGTTTTTTTCTTTTTAATAGTCCTGAAGATGATGCCTTGCGAGCATCGAAACATGTAGAAGCACATTCCACTAAAAATGGAAATTTTCTAAGGAACAAGGGAAATAATAAATAATTCAATTTTAAACAAAAATTTTTTCAGTCACATATTTTTATTCAGATATGCCTTGTTAATATATTATCAACCAAAAATCTCGTCATTTACATGTTTCTCTAATATTATCCAAAGAATAATCAATCTTTTATAAATGTTAATAATATTTTAATATGTTTACAATTGTGATGCTCATAATATTTTATTATCTGTTACAATACTAATGTATAGGAACCTTGACTTGTAAGTATATTGCCAAACTTTTCAATATATGATATATTTGTGCTCATATAGCCATCATATTTATACATTTATTCTTCGATTTTAACTTGACTTGTAAATGAATTACTAAAACTTTTCTAAATATTGTATTTTGTGCTATTATAGCCGTTATATTTAAGCATACTTCTTTTTTGATCTTGTATCAACTTTACACAGCTGATAATCCCATTTCTATTTAAAATTGAATTAATCTAGTATTAATGATGATAAAATTAAAACATGAACATGTAAATACACTGGTGTATCATGGAGTGTTCCAGGGTAGGCAGAGCTTGTTAAGAACAAACCTTTGATAAGTTATGCTCTCACTCGGTCACTATTTGACCAATAATTCATAGGTTTGAACTATAAACGTCATAAAAGAATGAATTTGAATATATTATAACTGACCAATGACTGTTCTACTGAGCCAGCTGCAGTTTGGACTAACACATTAAGCCAGGTCACTGTATATAGGATGCAAATTCTGGGGATGAAGACTCATAGCACTCATTAATATATTTAGCACCTTAGTATATAAAAGTTGGCTTACACCATTTTAGGCTTACATACAAAGGTCTTATGTTTACTGCTATTCACCTATAATTAGTGAAGTCACAGGTCACGGAAGTATACGGCTACAGCCGATACAAAATACCTTGGAAAATTGTATGACTCGTATTGCCACTCACATTGCATGACGCATATTTCAAACGAATGATATGGATATGCAGCTATTACAAATAATATTACTGTACAGTGTATACCACTCCCCGTTAATGACTCCTTCAGTCATACCACGTATTCGGACATATCTAGTGTCTTTATTTATCCCCATGCTTTTGAAAGGTAAGGCTTATGCAGTTATTTTCGCTAAGAAATTTAATCTTCAAAAAAATATTCTTCCATTGCACCGCGTCATAGAACTCGTTCGGGCTATACATAAACATTGATTACGCTAAAAGGTGAAGTTTTAAAATTTGGAGCAAACCTAGCTACCCGTGTTAGCGTGGATGGAGAGTAGGAAACCATTTAGGCAAAAAAATGTCTTAGTAAAAACTGCCGGTATTCGATCCTCGATCTAACTGGGCAGTCTAGTCTAATACGAGAGTGACGCGTTAGACCAATGTTATAGGTAGATTATTAATTATTAATTTATCAAGTAGTATTTCTTTAAATAAATAAAAGTACTGCTAAATTGTACATAAATTTTAGTCTTTTTTTATTCAATTCTCACATGATTAAATATTTTGTGTGCATTTTCAATTTTTTTTAGCACTGCGTTTTACTACCCGTTCGGGTTATACGCGTATGCACTAATTACGTTAATAGTTTTTTATGGATTAGGAAGGTTATGTTTATAGAAATATACCTGCATTTGCTTGGAAGGAGAGTGGAAAATCAAATTGGAAATAACTACCGTTCGTAGACCCGGCTAAGATTCTAACCTTGATCTCCCTGTCATCAGCAGTCTAGTCTACGGCGAGAATAGATCTTTAGCTCTTACAACTACCGAAGCGAGTATTTTCGACCTTATGTTTACCAATAACTTCTCTCAATATCCTAAAAAGAAATCGCGGTTAACATGGACCACAATTTACAATAAATATACTGTGTATGTTTTCACTAAGTTATCAAACCCGTATCAGTGGCCGAACGGTCTAAGGCGTCACCCACGTGTTAGATTGGACTGCTGATGATGGGGAGATCGGGGCTTTAATCCCAGTTGAATCTACTAAGGGTGGTTTTTCCTAAATGGCTTCCCACTTTTCTTTCACGCAGAGGGTAGATTACCGATAAAATTCTTCTTCATCCCTACCCCATTAAAGTAATTACTATCGTATATATGTATACAATCTGAACAGGTAGTAAGACACGGTGATAAAAAAGTTATCACAAATGTAATTTTTACATTTGTCTATTGTAAAAATAATTTTATGTTTATTATTGTTTCTTAAAATATTATTCTGTATAGTAAAAATATATAATTATGCTCAAAAATGTTATATCCACCAACCCCCGGACTGTATAGTCTCATTTTCATAGGAAGACAAAATATACTAGATCTCTTTGTAAATGTTAATACGCAAAGTCATGTTATCTGTAGATGTCATTTTTTTGGTAGGTAGCAACAATATACATGAAATAACACTAATAATATTGTAAAATGTTATCAATGTTGACCTCAAAAAATAAAAGTTTTTTTTAACGTTCCTTTTACAAAATCCTACTATAGCTTAACATTCGTGTTCATTGGCTAATTTGTTGCGAACACGGTGGACTCTGCAATGCAGTTTGCTTCTATACATCGTGCGAAAGAGCGATTTAAATGTCGGCATGCGCAACCGGAACTTCGTACACTTGGTGATAACATGAAGCGATGTCCTTGTTTTGGAGTAAGGGTAGGGGGTAGCTTGATGTGCACGTCGCTTCGATTAGATTCTAAACGAGTAGTTCGACGTTGTGTACGTGAATGAGTGGGAGGAGGGGGCGCCGCTCTCGCCTCATCAAAAGGCATAAGTCTCGCACAATATTGTAAGAAGGTAGCTGGAAGAACATTTGAGAAAATCACTAACATTTTTATTGGGGTCAGGGTCTTCGCCTTATTACCTAACCAAATTATATCTTACAATTTATTTTCACCGCCTCTAGCACCTGTCCAGGCTTTAATATACATTAGTTACTCAACTGGAGTAGGGACTAGGAAGGTGGTGTTATAGAGCAGTGCTAATCAAATGGTGGTCCGTGAACCGGTTTCGGTCCATGGGCTGGCGGAGGCCGGTTCATGACCAGCAACCAAGGCAAAAAATGTATGACAAGCTAAACCAATTTAAAAGCTACAAACAGTTTAAAAATACAACACATTATGTTTAGTAACAATAATTCAATGACATCATGAAACTTTATTTTGTGCCTAGAATATTTGAGTTTCGTTGGTTAATCTCTCCCCCTCTCACTCTTTGCACTATCGCTTGCTGGTTTTTTTATTTTAGTTTTAAATGTGTAAAAATAAGCTAACTCATTGGTCACATTAAATGTCAATTTTTTTTCTTTAATATCAATAAAGATGTGCTTCCATAAAAAATAATAGCTTTAATATCTACACAAAGTATAAACTTTCCATCAAGCCGGTCCCTGGGTGCAACTGAAAAAAATATACTGGTCCACCACACGGTAAAGTTTGAGTAGCACTGTTATAGAGGAAGTGTACCCATATTTTGGTAAGGTAAAAACGTAAACCAACTAGGAAAAATCTCTAGCAGTACCACCAACCGGATTTCAGACCGAGATCTCCCCCTCTTCGGAAATCTATTTGAACAAAAGAGTGACGCGTTACGCTATGCGATCACCGATGTTGGTCTTAATAATGTAATTACCTTAATTGAGTTGGACCCACAACAGTGGTGTCATGGTTTATTGCGTCACTCTCATGTTGGAAAGTGTGGCCGCTCTAAACACCGCATTTTTTATTCCTACCTCATTATTGTTATTATCACCTACCCGTGCAAAGAACGGGTCAAACAGCTAGTTGATAAATTAACGTTATTTACTTAATTACCTACTCCATGACATTAGGAACACTAAAATTCATGGCCGCACTTACAAAAGTATGCCCCTTATCCCTATCTTAAGCTAGCTATATTCAGTCGCCCTCATTACGCCTTATTCTTTCAGGACAATTCTAATGTTATCCTTTCATCTGCGTCTAGGTCTTCCTACTGGTTTGCCAGTGGATACTCTGAACATGGTTCTAGATTCACCCATTCGCGCAGCCTATTGTAATCTACAAGACTTGATTATACTAACAATGCATTGTGATGAGTAAAGGGTATGTAAATTATCATTATGTATACTCCTTCACATCCCAGTAGCCTATTCCCATTTTGGACCAAAAATCTTTCCAAGCACTTTGTTTTCGAAAACCCTAAATTTGTTTTTGTCATCTAAGGTAAGAGATCACGTTTCACAAACATAGAGAACAACAGGTCAAATTATTGTTTCCCATATTCTGAGTTTCACATTTCTTGAAAGCATCTTAGATGTCAACAACTTACTAACCAAATAATAGCATTCATTTCCCGATTGTATTAGTTTCCTAATTTTCAATCTAATATCGTTATTGATCGTTCAAATTGTTATTGGATATTAAACTCATTAATCCTGTCAAATAATATGTTGCTTGAAGTAATCTTTTAGTTACCATAGCCAATTTGTGTTCTCTGTGTAATCACAAATGTAGTCTTTTCAGTGTTCACTTATAAACCTATTTCATTACTAGCCTCTAGTAAATTTTTTCCATTTCTAGCAATAGTTTCCTTGTTATTGCCAAAAAATACTAAATCATCTGTTTATCCTAATATCTGCATTGTACCGTTTAATGTCAGCCTTTCTCAACTTTCTCGCACTATCCTAGTAGCATATTCTAAGGCTAGAATGAAAAGTAATTGGGTAAGTCCTTGTTTCAACTCGTTATGTGTTTCAAAAGTATCTGATAAGTGACATTCAACCCGTGCCCTACCACGTGTATCAGTCTTTCTTTAAGGTGTGTAGTTTATATCTTGACTCACCCACATCGGTGGACACACTAACTAAATATCAAGCTTGTATAGTCTTGTTTGCCGATGATGGGAACGTCAGGGTTCCAAGCCCATCCAAATATAATGAGGTAAATTTTCCTAAATGGTTTAACTTCTTTCCCAACACGCAAATGTGGGCACATGGTCGTAGATTTTATTGTTAGCATCCTTAACTTATTATTGAGATTAAAATGCAAACAAATTGTTTAGATAAAGTCCAGCTTTCATAATGCGGGCCTTACTCGATCAATAATATTGACAATATCAGTATTGACAATACAGCCGTCAATCCTCGTGCCAACCAGTCTCAAACTCTCCCTATTTACACAATCATCAATATTATTTACAATACTTTTGTCAATAAATTTGCACAATACCTCTCTTTCTGCATACGAGCAGGGTGAATCTGTGTGGTTTTATTCGGCTATTTCTGAGTTTTGTCCGTCCAAAACATGGAAAATCGCACAAAAGGTTGCATAGCTATTATTTTGGCGCTTGGAACTACTCGTCGAGTGAAACGCAAACGCTGGATGAAGGAATGGTTGAAGAAAAGAGAAAAATATTCTCATTTAGTTTTGTTGAAGGAAATCAGCCTCCTCAGAGATGTTGAAGATTTCAAGAACTACTTTAGAATGGAGGGAAGTACCTTTAAAAAACTAATAAAGATGGTTCAACCGTTTTTGAAAAGGGAGGACACAAATATGAGACAAAGTATAGCTGTTAAGAAAAGATTAGCCTTAACCCTGAGATACTTGGCCACTGGAAGAAAATTTGAAGACTTGAAGTTTTCTGTCATCATGTCACCAGCAACTATCAGTGCATCTGTAGTTGAAACGTGTGAAACGCTTATATATGTCCTACAAGACTACATGAAGGTAAGTTTTCATAGTTTTTGTTTATTTGTTAATTTTATCCATTTTATTTTTTATATACAGGTATTTTTGAATCATACATCCCTTTGTACGTACCTGCTTACTTTCACTACAAAATCGAAGGCTACCAATGTATTGGTTTGTTGATATTCCTCCCTACATAGGTATAGCAATGAGCTAGTACATTGGCTCCCTTCACTTTGTAATTGAAAGTAAGCAGATTGTACATATTTGGTACGTAGGTAATAAAATGAAAAAGATAGGGAGATGCATTAATTACTAGAAAAATAAGTACGTATATTGAATATAACACACAGTACAAAGTAAACATTTGGCTCAAAAATGTAAATAACTTAAACATTAAAAAACTGAAGTTAACGAAATAACTTGAGACAACACTTCAAAACCGCCAACACTCACCCTTTAAAGTTCTGAAAAAATTCACTGTCCCCTGCACCTTTACTGAATACAAATGATCTTTTCCCATATGTATTTGTTGTGGACGCAGCATTTGCTTTACATAACAATTTATTGAAGCCCTACTCTCAAAGATTACTGAATCCACCTCGACAAAAATCCAATGAGAGGTTTTCACGAGCTCGAGTAGTTGTAGAGAGCGCATTCGGGAAGTTTTAGAATATGGTGGGCTCATTGGATGGGAAACATATAGCTATTACGAAACTAGATAACTCGGGATCCTTGTATTATAATTACAAGGGGTTTTTCAGTATCGTGCTTTTGGCTCTAGTTAGTGCGAAGAAAGAATTTATAATGGCTGATGTTGGAAAGAACGGTTGAATTTCTGATGGAGGGGTATTGAGTTCACGGCTTCGTGTGTTCCTAAAACCTATCAATCTACAACCACCAAAAGCTACATTAGTTACCCTTTCCTGTTGTTATTTGCATAATTTATTTGTGAAGGAAAATCAACTCAAATGATCGAGGGAGAGATGCGGAAAACTTGTTAGCCTTGCGAAGTAATTTACAAAGAAACAGTACCACTGTTGTCAAAGGAGTCCGTGACAAATTTTATCATAACTATAACAATGAAGGCAAATATTAGATACCTTGTTTACTGATGATTTCTTTTAAAACAGTTTTACGTTATATGTGCAACGTTTTAAATTAGCTGAAATACAGGACCATTAATACTTATCGCTTTGAAGTTTCTTTTAAACCTTTCACGTACAACATAGTGGGGAAATCATGTAGAACATAGTGGGTACCGATGTGTTTTAAATACCTATTGCATCGAATATAAGCCGCACCTTATTTGGGCTTTTTACTATGCTCAAAATGGGGCGTTAAATTCGATATTTTATGTCCAAAAATAAAATATCAATGAGCTATCGTATAGAATTACGTTATTTTTACCCATTTACACAATCTCAAAAAATAGATGCCAGTAAAAATACCAAATCATTTTAGGTACGTAGTTTCATTTCATTTGAATTCGCAGAAGTAAAAGTAAGGGTATAAAAAGATAATAAACTAGCCCCTTTGTTTACCTCTTCCGCTTACGAACGTCAATTTAACGTTCTTCTCCCCCTCGTTTGACCTTAGTTTTGAATCAATCTTCCCTCAATTAATTTCGTCTCGTGAATTATTTCAATAAATTAATTAACGTTTTTCTCTTTTTCTCTGTTTCTGTTTTTTGTTACCTTTCTATTAAAAACAATAGTCGGCGGCTTATACTCAATGCAATACGGTATTTATTAAATGAAATATGTAGGTAGGTAATTAAAAAAACTATAAAAAAATTAAAAAATTGTAATTAAAAAGTACAAGAATAAAACTCACCTGTTCCACTGCTGGTTCCATCGGCTGCTGCTGAACTGGCTTCTCAAACCTCTCAAGAAACGATAAAGCACAATACACCCACGAGGAAGGTGTGTAAGCCTCATCTGCACTCCTCCCCGACCTCATCAATGCGGCAATCTTCTTCAATTCCTCTCTGTAATTTATTCTTGGAATATTTTTTTTTCACATCCTCCCTCTTGTTGGGCCCCAGCTTTATTCTCATTAAAATGGGTATGATGAGGTCAAGAGCCGAATTTATTGCTGCCTTCTTCGAATATAATGGGTTGGTCGGATTCCACAGTTCTGAGCATATTGTTCGATGAAGTGGTGAAGGGCATCTTTTTCCTCACGGGGACCAGGTGAGCCAACAATATCTTCATCGTTCCCAAGGACTAAGTCTTCTGTAACGAGGTCGGTCATTGTCACCTTCACAGGAGCTTGACTTGAACTGAACTGAGTATTGATGAAAATATTGACGCTCGCCCCTATACGTTCCTCGCACAACGGCATAGTATCATATACGAACTGTGCCAGGACAGTAGCGGTATGGTAGAATTATGGTATCGTATTGCCGTGACGGTCCATTACACCGAGATTGTTGATACGACGTGTTCCCCAAGGGCTGGTTTCCCCCACCACACCCTACAATTCTCTTTCGCCACCTGAGAGCAGCACAGTGAGAATAAGCGAGTGTATTGTTGTTGTCCTGTTAATTACAATGAGTGATACCTTGTCTTCTTCCTTTGATGAGGACATTGTGGTAGCGGCTGTGTTGCTGGAGCCAGAGAAAAACAAGTGGATACATGATATCAATAAGAAAAGAAAAGTGTTTGGAGAGTTTTTTTACACTGTTTGAGGATTTGATCCACGATGATAAAAAGATTTTCGTATTATACTTTAAAATAATAGTATAGTAAAAATAATGTGTATCAAACATTTACAATAATACTTCCCTAAGAAATACTTTACTAAATTAACAAACTTATATTACCACTCTTCCAATGATGAATGGACTGTAGCTTATACTATATTAAATAAAAACTATTTTTAAGCAGCATAAGCAATAGAAAATGTCAGAAAAATTAATTTATAGGATAATATTTTTTATTTAATCATGTTAGTAAAAGCCTATGGCCTACTTAGTAGAGAATGGGTTTTTTGTTTAAATTGTATGATCTGGTCTCAACTGACGTTCAGCAATAATTAAATTATATCATACCTGTACACTTTAGTACAAACTTATATATGCCTGCCTTTTCGATGTACACGCTCACTAATTTCTGCCCATACGTTGTCCTTGTACTTGGTGTCATAATAAAACGGTTCTCCAATGTCATAAATAACTTTGTACTCTTGTGTAACAATAATTAGGTCCTCTTCGAAATTGTCCATTTCATAACTTACAACTTGAATATAAAACAACAACAATACCGCCCCGCCAAGAGTGTAGACCTGAGTGGAAGAGAAGGGGGAGTGTTTGAGAGGGTGTAGGGGGGGGGTAGGCAGCGGCCGCCATGACAGTACCGCAAGTGTCTTTCCGCTTTCAAAACGGAATGGAAAACCACACACCGTACGTTTACGATACTATGCCGGTGTGCGAGGACCTTTAGTGACAACATCCCCTTCAATTTCCAGTATTGATGCCCGAAAAACAGAAAATCTGGATTTGCTTCGATACTCCATCAATATTATTATTATTATTAGCACCGCGTCTTACTACCCGTTCGGGTTATACGCACTAATGCTAATGCGCAAATGGTAGGGTGATTGTGAGATGAAATTAAGGACTTACAGTTTAACGTGGAATCCGAACCACGGTGGAGGCCTAGCATTCCTCACATTCACAATTTGTGATTAATACATGTCTTGTCAGAAGTGAAGTAAGGGTTTGGCAATCAGATAAATCTGTGCCGGGACCTAGTATTGAACCCCGGACCCTCAGCACAGAAGTCCGACACCTTACCCCTAGACAGCCAGGTAACCTCTATCAATATCGACCGTCAATCCAGTTTTTCACCTTACACGGTCAATATTATTGACAATATGATAAGGTATTGTCAATATTATTGATGATCGTGTAAGGCCCGCTTAAGAAAGAGTTTACCGAACAGTTAGAAAAGTTATTTTTTTATACTTTCTTTCAAGTATGCATACGTCAAGTCACGTGATCTTAAGCTGTTACTTTCGATGGCTACTATGAATATCTATAATACTATTAATGTATTAAAATATTATCAATTTTGTTCACAAAAAATATGTTTTTATTTTATAAA
The DNA here is from genome assembly GCA_902151455.1 of Timema bartmani. Classification (NCBI taxonomy): domain Eukaryota; kingdom Metazoa; phylum Arthropoda; class Insecta; order Phasmatodea; family Timematidae; genus Timema; species Timema bartmani. The sequence goes on along the minus strand of CABFWB010002901.1, from coordinate 30,467 downwards.
TAAACCTTACAATGAAAATATGACTAACGTAAGACATGACGGGGGGACAAAAAATTAAAACTAAGGACTAGTCAACTGTTATTCATAAATTATACACAAATATTATTTAAATTTCAAGGTTTTTTTTTTGTTTTTTTCTAATTGTTGACTTGTGTGTTTGTAGATTAAGTTAGATATTCTTTTCTTTTTTTCTACTGGTTCAGGTTTCCTCGACTTCTGGAAGAAAGAACATAAACATGTCTTCAACGTGTAAACAATTTAAGTTATAAGGAGTCGCTAGAGACACGAAACGAATAAGTATTAAGGGTTGAGAATGCTGGGTTCTGTCAGAGGGGTGAGTCGGGATAAGAAAAGAAATGGGGGGCGTTTCTTGGACGTATACCATTTTCAATCAGCTCCGTGACAGTTCCACCCTTTGAAAATAGTTTGGATGGCACAGTGCCAAAAATATTCGAGAACACTTTAATGGGAGTGAGTGAAAGTCTTGTCAGCCAGTAAAGAATGTTTTCACAAAGTATAATTTTTTAAGAAAGAAAGCAATATTAGTTTAATCGTTATTAATAATTAAAATCTGTTGTAATTTTAGATAGTGCTTACAAGAACTTTCTAAACGCAATCATATATCAAATCATGATTTATAAATTAATAACACAAAGACATTAACACCAACAGAAAAGCATCAAATTATTTTGAAGAAAATATAATTTATGGATAATGTAATAAATGTTAGTTGTGTTCCAGAGTGTCTGATTCTTATCTAAAAAGCTCGGATACGATTACCAAAATGGTTCACTAATCCCGCCTCTCCCCAGGAGTTTTTTGATACATTTCGTTAACAAAAATAACCCTCTTCTTCCTTTTCATTGTTTTACCTTTTACAAACCAGCAATACCTAGAACTGTAGCATTCAAGCGTCAGCATATAAAACGAAAAGTAAGTTATTGTACGACACAATCGTCTATATTTTGTCATAAACATATATATTAAATATTATATAATTTTGATCAAAATTTTCAATTATCGGTTATAAGTAAACTACTCTATTAAATATTATTTTTTTCTACTAAACAAGTATAGGCTTATCTATCAAGTAAAACACTCAACAGATATCCTTTAGGAACAGAATTATTAGAGCCATTTTATAATAATTTCCAATTTTCTAAAAATCAATTATCTTGTTTAATACCTTTAACCTTAGAGCTAGAATTAAATTAATAATTTCGCCTTTAAGTATGATCATATAACTTCTGCGTGTCAAGATTGAACAAAATACATCCATTTTTTGCCTAAAACCCTTATTTTTTAGTTCGAGAATGCATAAAACGTCAAGAACCAAATTAATATTTTGTCTAAAACTTTCATAAATACAATACTCTCTATATGAAAAACCATCCCGATAATACATCGAACATATTAAAGGACATAAACATACATTTTTTTAATATCCTTAAATAATGTATTTGGAAACGCTTAGCATTTAGTCAAGGGTGCAGATCTGTGCTTATATAATATTGTTACTATATTAACGTTATACTGTCGACACTAAACACTCATTCAAGTCTAGAAGAGAGTTAGGTTGTAATGGTTTTTCTCTCGGAATAACCATCCCTTACCCCTGGTTAGCCATTACCCGTTAAAAACCCATTTGAAGAACATGCGGTGTATATTCTCTGTTTAATGGCATGTAACCTAGAAACCTAACCATCTCAAATGTTCAAATTGGCTTAGAGAATGGAATAACTGCTATTAGTTTTTTGACTTGCATTTTTTTTTTTTTTTTT
>CABFWB010002901.1:0-14506 GCA_902151455.1 Timema bartmani | reverse complement strand
TTGACCCTTGTGGAAGACATTAAACTGTTTGAAATGCTCTTAGGTGGACAAAGATGCGCCTCTTTTCTCATTGATTATATATCATTGTATATTATTTTATGCGTGTTCTTATGTGGAGTGGTGATGATACAATGTACATTATTCCGTTCAGAAATCTTACGAGTTTATAGAAAGAGAGAGAAAGTCTGTGCGGTGTGCCGTACCATTTATTTAATAAATTTTTAAAAATATAATCAAAAATTTAAAATTTCTGATTTTATGTGCACATGTTTTTTGCACAGGGGCTACTAATTATAAAATTTCATCCCTCTACGGGCGAAATATATCACTCAACGCTCATGACAGATAGACAGACAGACAGATACTCGAACTCTACACTACATCAATATAGATTAGTAAGTGGAAAAATAATATAAGATAATTGTTCAAGAAACTATATAGATGTACCACTATTGCTAATTATATTCGGCAAAACTTCAGCCTTCTACACCCCCAAATAATAATTCTGGATACATGCTTGGCTAAAAACCTGTGAGGATAATTAGTAGCAACAAGATAAATATCTTGTTTGGCATTGAAAGATTAGACAAACGTGCCTTCAGCGTTTTGGAGTTCATTAAAATACTGATGTCGTGAGATAGATAAAAAAAACTCAATTTCGTAGAATTGTGTGATGCTGGTTATCTCATAATAAAATACAGGAAACAACACATTTTATAAAATAACTAGCGGACCCGACAGACGTTGTCCTGCCCGAACGTTGGCTTTTCGTTTGGGTGGCATAATTTATTTCGATAATAAAACAAACACTATGTGATCATCACAATTACAAATTCACAATTAACTCCAATTAGTGAGTAACACAAATATTACAAATTCAGTGCTTGTCAAGACAACATACAAAATAAAACATCTTTTCATTTTTGGCATTTCACCCACAACTCCACAAATATCAGCTGTATCGAAAAACAAACATAATTATGAATTACTCTCAAAAGTTCAATTATTCATGAACTTTTCAGAAGGTTTTAACGGTCAATTATTTATGAACTTATGATTTATTTAACGGTCAATTATTAATATTATATTCATTATTATAAATATTGGGGGGTGGTGGTGGTGGGGTGAAATCTTGAGGTTACGTGTTCTGATATGCAAAAAATCTATTTAAAAAAATCACCCCCCCCCCCAAAAAAATTCCCTAAAAAATAAAAAATAAATCCTAGAACCCGATTGCAGCGCCACCTACCGGGTCCAATTGTGAATCTAAACCATACACGGACCCACTCAAACACACACAAAAAATGTCATCAAAATAGGTCCAGCCGTTTAGGAGGAGTTCAGTGACATCACGTACAGAAGAATTATATATATTAAGATTAGTTTGTTTTTTCTTTTTTCAAAATAATGTTTTTCCTTACATTCTTGCTTTATTATAAAATAAATATTTTAAAATGTTCTAAGATTAACACAGCAATCAACTCTTTTATTACAAAATAATTTTGTAATGGTCTTATACCTAAATCTAATTCAAAAAATTTGAAACATAAAGTCATCTTACATAAATTTATAGTTTGTTTATTAATTATTATATTATTTAAGCACACTGTCAACTCTAAGAGAAATATCCTCCCAATAAGATATGTATAACGGAATGACAGTATTGAAGCTTCAAAACCTCTAAAACAAACCTCAACTATCTTAGGTTTTTTTTTTGTTTTGTGCCTTATATAGGCCTATGTACATTTTTTAGCACCACGTCTTAGTACCCATTAGGGCTATACACTTATGCACTAATCACGCTAATAGGTAAGGGTTAAGGAAGGTTAAATTTAGAAGAAGTATAACAGCATTTGCGTGGTGAGAGAGAGAGTGTGGGAAACCACTTAGGAAAAATCACTCTCAGTACACCCGATAGGGCAGGAACCACGACCCCACCACCATCATTATGAAAGTAGCGCCTTAGACCATGTGGCCACTGAAGAGGGCTTTGTGACCTTATTATAATGTGTCTTTATTTGTTTTAAGAAGTCTATTTACAAGTTTGTAACCATTTACTTTGGTTTCGGAGTTAAGACAGTGGCATGAAACGCAGACAAAATGATAATATTTTACCTTTTCATAAATTTACTAAAAATTTTAAAACCTATATTGTGTGGTTTCAAACGGCTATGGGGGCATGATGACCCCTTTCGCCTCCATTTTGGTCTGAACTAATTTTTTTCAGTTACAAATACCTTATTAAATAACGTTTAATGTTCTGAGCGTCTGCAACACGTGTCAGCACTCAAAGTTGCAGCAAAGTAGTTTAAAAACTATTTAGTTTAAAACGAGAGATATTTATAATTTGCTGTTAAATTGTTTTATTATTTGTGGGTAATAGTGCTAGGTGTAAATCACTCTTGTATATTTTCTTACATACTCTTATGAAATTGATTTGTTAAACATTTTTAAATCTTACTAGTCTTTAAAGTGAGTTATAAACAACCACAAAATATATAGATTGTATAAGTTAAGTTTCCTGAAAACCAATAGCCTAAAAATTTTGATCAAAAGGTTCATTACAAAAACACACAGTGCAATGTTATGTTTAGAAAATAAATATAATGGGTTTAAAAATTATTTTCATTGATATGATTAAATTTTAAATAAAATTACAAAGGAGTCTACCTTTATAGCCTTCTATAAAATTAATTTATCTTTTTATGGAAAGTCACAAAACACATTTTCAAATAATTTTATTTTCAAACATGAAACCAAAATATACTATGATTTGATATCGGTACTGAAATACTTGTTCTGCTCTTTTTTGTTCTAATCCCCAGAGACTAATGCACATTAATCCGCATAGCGAAGAGAGGACTGAACTAGTTAGGTTCAGTTTCATCACAGGATTAAAAGAACAGCTCCCTGGAGCTAGTAAAATTATATTATTTTTAATTTGCATGTTCTAGTATTAGTTCTCTGGATTACTGCAATTTTGTCGAAACTAGAGTAACAAGGAGGGAATGGTGAACTTTTATGTATTTCAAAATGGTTTAAGGCCTCAAGTTCATAATAGATTGGATTTGATGGTGAGCTAAGAATCACTACCGGATACACTAAGGATTATTTTTCATATGGACCTTATCACTGTCGTTTTTCAAAACCTCTCCCCACATTAATTTGGCGACATTTCCTCTCAATAACCCTCTCAATACCTATCGCTTATATTATGTAAAATTAACAACCTTAGTAATGCCAGGCCTCCACCGTGGTTCGGATTCCACGTTAAACTGTAGGTCCTCCATTTAATCTCACAATCACCCTACCATTGCACATTAGCGTAAGTGCGTATAACCCGAACGGGTAGTAAGACGCGGTGCTAATAATAATAATTAACAACCTTGGTATTAAGCATACTGATTAAAAATAATTATAAAATGGTTCCTTAATTTGCCTATATACTTTTTCACCATCATATTCTATATAGTATATAGAATATGATGGTGAAAAAGTTCCCGATAAAACACGCTTCGATGAAGTTGATTGTAAATGAACCACAATCTCCAGTTCACCTTTCCACGCCAATATTAAATTGGTCAACGAAAGAAAGCTGCATAAATAGGATATATGACAGTGTGCTTAAAAAGAAGTGGCCCTTTGATGCATCATGCTTCAATTTTTCAATATTAGCTCTCAACTTTAGACTTTATATTCTAGTAATATAAGCATGAGATTTATAAATTTTAAATCATTTGAATAGAACAGTGGGAATCTTTTTTCTTAAATCGCAGTTTCGCAATTGAAAATGCGTTAATTTTTATTTAATAATCCTCAAAAAAAAAATGCCTTAATTAAAAAAAATAGTTTTGTAGAACTCGAGATATTGTTGTCAATAGAAATTTTTGTTTTCTAAAATTAATACTTCAACTTTAAACACTTTTGAAATTTGAAATTAATGGGAAAGCGATAAAAATCACTTACACAATTTTCTTCAGAGAGGAAGTAAAGCCATCAGTCCCATGTCGATTGTGGCATGTTAAAGAACCATTGAAGATATGTGAAAATATATTTCCTGGCAAAATTGGTAGGCCATTTCGCTCTAACTCATAGAAATTCTCGTGTGCTGATATAATCAATCAGTTCAGAAATATCATGTTAAATACATAAAAAATAAAGAAATTCCATTAAGCTGTCGGATCCTTTGGGTCACGGATTTACTTAGCTAATCCAACTACAAAAATCGTTGACACAGCATCGGTTTCCTAAGTTTTGGGGACATATCAAAATTGGGAGAATTCATTTCAGGACTGTAGACAGGGTGATGAATCTCGAGCCACTCGTATTTATATAAAACACCATTTACAACCTGACTCATATGAGGTCCCACGCTGTCGTGCAAGCTCAACACACCACCAACCAGCATTCGCGCACTGCTTTTTCAAATTATTGAATGCAAATTTTCACGTAGAAAGTTCACCTAGTTCTCGCCAGTCACTGTTCAACCAGTTGGCCCCAGATAAGATGTAATAACATTAATATAATCAATTGTACGCCATTTTAACCACTTGTTTCACTTTTGACTGCTGACGATGACATTTAGCGGGGTGTGGTGACGATGAAAGTCTCCACTTGGCTTATTGTGACTTCAGTTTTTGGTTCACAATCACGCGGCCATGTTTCATCAATAGCCACAAGTTTTGAGGAACCCCTCTCTTACCCTCTCGCCGGTAGCGTGCGAGTTGCTGTGTCTTAATTTAAATCCAAGTTGCTCACTGCTCAGCTGACAGGAGATACGGAACACACTGTGCGGTGACCTTTATTTTTTGTAAGACCTTCGGTATAATTCAGGGGACTAAGGATTTCGGCATCCTTAATTCCCAAGTTATCTCTTCGCATATCTTTTTCTCCCAAATTATTGTGAATATAATTATTAAATTGTAAGACAAAGCAAACTATCTTTAATTTCAGCAAAACTTATAAAATAAAGACATTAAATAAATTATTGCCAAAGGGTTGTTTGTCGACGTTCAATTTTTTACCTTGCATTTTTCATCTTCAATGCTAGTTTGACCTTTACAAAACTCTTGGAACCAAAGAGAAATTGTTCCTCAATCTACTGTAGATTCTCCAAACACTCCCTGCAACGATACATACATTCCTTATGGCGCAAGACCACATAAAGTTTCAATTGTAATAAAGTATATTTGATCCAACTTGACCCAAGCCAACATACTACAACTCATCCATTTCAAACATAGATAAATAGACACGTTCTATACGACACTAGGTTTTATGCATCCTAGTGTGAAGAGCAAATTAATTAAGGCTATAAATCCGTGCTCAACACAAAGCCATCCATTATTTTAGTTGGGAATGCAAGCTCAGTGAGCACTACCTTTGGGGAGAACCTGTGTAGTGACAAATCATTACCTAAAGGACCTTTTTCACTCTCGGTAAAAATATTTTATTCCGGAGATAGAGCGATCCCAGAATATGACACTAGGGTGTTGAATAGAAACAGGAAAACCAAGAGTCAGCGGTTTTGCTTCATGATTACTACCCCTGGCAGTGGTACTAAATAGTGGAGCTCATAAAAATATCTGTACCACTTCATTCTAGGTACGTATGCTCATTGTAACTTTACCGTGAAGAATAATGTAGAATGTAATGCAATGTAATATGTGCTCCATTTTGTGGTTTTACAATAAACAAACCATTGTTTACAACCGTATACAACTCTGGAACAAGAATCTCCTAAACCGTTATTGATGAATATATAACCGAATATTTAACAACACCACTATACACAAGCTCGGTACACTCTTTTAAAAATATTGCTAAAACTTTTCTGATAAAAAACAAAACAAAGCGTTGTCAAGAAGGGATGGTAATACTACTGTATTTTATTTTTTGTACTGAAATGGTTTTTAAATAAAATATAAAGGAATAGTAGTACATTTTCTAAAATCTGACCTCATTGGTGGACACGTCAGCTAAGGTATTTATCTCGTGTAGTCTGGGGGCATGATGACGAGGAAATAAGGGTTACTATCTCAGCCATATGCCATGAGGTATGTTTTACTTAATATCTTCCCACTCTTTATCTACGAAAATGCAGATACATTTCCTCTTAATTATACCCTCCAAAGCCTTGAACTAATTGAAGTACATGCGGATAGACTATAGAAATAGGCAGACGTTGTATTGCTTGGTGGTGTTTTTTTCTAATTGGTTTCCCACTTTACACCCCACACAAATGATAGTACACTTCGTTTAGATTCAACTTTCTTCAGCCCTACACTATTAGTTCAATAATGCGGATAGCCCAGACAAATAGGAAGACGTGGGGCACACACGCATACTATATATATATACGTGTACTACGTAATTCAAGCAAGGATTAGATAAATTACGATGGTTTGTCAATATCATTAAATAATATAAGATATTTCTACGAAAATATATGTATGACTCTAAAGATGAAATTTGTTCTGCCTAAGAATAATACTTCTTTAATACAAATCGGTGACCTGGTTGTCTAGGGGTAAGGTGTTGGACTACTGTGCTCGGGATCCGGGGTTCAATCCTCGGTCCTGGCACAGATTTGTCTGATTACCAAACCCTTCCTTCATATTTGACAATACATGTATTAATCACAACTTGTGAATGTGAGGATTGCCAGGCCTCCACCGTGGTTCGGATTCCACGTTAAACTGTAGGTCCTCCATATCATCTCACAATCACCCTACCATTACACATTAGTGTAAGTGCGTACAACCCGAATGGGTAGTAAGACGCAGTGATAATAATAATAATAATAATAATAATAATAATAATAATAATAATAATAATAATAATATTAATAATGTATTATTACAAATTCATATTATTTTATTTGTGTTGGATACACTAAATAAATGTTTGTGTTAACTATCAATTAAACTAAATTTAAAATTAAGAAACTGAATGATCATAGTATATTCGAGTATTCATTTCATTGTAAAATAGCATTACTATTATTTTTAAAGGCTTTTAAGACCACGGAATTTATTTGATTTATTTAACTAGCAAATTCAACCATTGTTATTTTTTTCATTTTAATCTAATGAATAGTAGTGAGGAAAGTTAATTAAATTAATTGAAGCTGCATTATTATGGAGAGGATGGAAATATAGTAACTAATCAAATGTGAGAGACCACCTTTAGTGAACCTGACCTCTTTGACCCCATTATTTGCGATCTATTATAGTATATTTTGAAATAGATTGGTTTTTAAAACGTGCACGATAATCATAATATTTTATACAAAATCAATGATCAAATTGTAAATGCCAAAAAATAGGGATATTTTAATGTAAAATCAAACATAATCATTTACATTCTCAAAATGAGTAATTTCTTATAATATTTTAAAGATAAAATATTTGTAGAGTCTTTAATATTCATGGGTTTATTTTAACTTCTCTTAAATACTTCTTTTTCTATTTCCAACTTTTTCTTACTAACAAAAAAGAAGATATTCATTTGAGGAGTTGAATTACTTCTCATTCCATCAAGAAGTTCTTTAATGTGTCAATACAATACAGGGATGCCAATGTAAAGAGGATTGAATTCCTTAGCTCTGTATAAGCCCTCTCGTGATGAGTAATACATGGCCAAAAAAGCTTTTAAGCTTTCCTCTAATCAACCACGTGGAAACAAATAAAAAAGAGAAAGAATAGAGTGGGTTTTACAGGTGGACCCAGCATGAGCTTTTCACTCAAGTTTGCTTTCTAAACCGCGATGGAAGTGGACTCAATTCGAATAGCAAGTACATCTCGATCGATGTGCTGTACTTTTTTTTTAAAAAAAGGTGTTTGACTGAAGTGTTTCTCTGAAAAGCTATAACATAAATTACTTCCATCCAGTGTAAAGTTGGCTTGTTCTTTAAAGGTGAAAATTAAATTCAAAGGAAAGAGGTATATTTTATAAATGAGGTTTTATTTATAAAGGGAACTTGATTCGAATATACTTGAGATACTTTTTTGGACATGGTTAGAGAAGTAGTTTATTTGATTATTTTCTCTCCCAGATAGAAAGGGTTCCTAATCTTTCCCAATGATGAGGTAATCTCATATTCTTACATCTTTTAAAAGATGTGTGAAACTGTTGAAATCAATCAAGCTGTTGAATTTGGTATTCAAAGCTATTTATGTAAAAGTTTGTACGATTGTGTCATACAATTTATCTCGTAGAATTTACTGTTCCTCTTATTAGTGTGTTACAAAACGTTGTGTTCATTAGCTGTAATGGGGAGGAGAAAGGATACCACGTTTATAGTTAAGCGCTTCAAAATCATTCTTAAAGATATCTGAGTGTCATTCAACACTCAAATTATCATGAAAGTTTATCCGTCTCGCCGACAGATGGCCGTTATTCCAACATGGCTGACATCCGCAGTAGTGAAGCTTCAATCACGTGATTCGATTTTATGAACGCAAATACCTCTATTGAGAGATAGCAGCCCAGCTCTTCGCGATACTGAGAAAGGGGTGGTTACGTTATGGGCCGGAACGATTAGGTGTCTCGGGTCGGCGTGTCTATCTTCCAGTAATAAGACCATCAAGGGTAAACTTAACTTGTGTAAGTTATCAAACTCTTCATATCTTTAATCCGTTAAACTATCATCAACTAAGTCGGTCAATAAATGGTAATATCCTCATTCGCGAAGAAACTGAATAGAGGAAAAGGTCAGGAAGAATCGATGTGGCCACAAATCTATATGGGTGTAGTCGCTGTGGCATTCTGGTCAGCATCATCATCATCAACTGTTTCCAGCCTGTGGCCGGGTCAGTTTAGTAAAATGCCTCCATCTTCTTCTATCCTTCCGCCATTCTTCCTCCTTTAACTGCTTCCATTCTTCATCTCTCACTAGAACACTTTCTGATATTCCTCCCATCCTTTTCTTGGCCTCCCCTGCGGTCTTTTTCCTATATACCTAATTTCCAACATTTTCTTTGGCATCCTTTCTTTTCCATTCTCATTACATGCCCATACCATCTCAGTCTTGCTTCCTCTGCTATCGTATGTACTTCTTGTACCCCCACTCTTTCTCGAATAACTTCATTCCTAATCTTGTTTCTCCTCGTGACAACTAACATAATTCTCACAAACTTCATTCCCATGGCCTCCACTTTCCTAGTCTCTCTTGCATTCAATGTCCATGTTTCTGCTACATATGTGACAATGGGTACAAAGTACTCCCTGTACAACTCTTTCTTACACTTCAAGGGGACTTATCTTCTCTATAGCAGGTCTCTTAAACACCTATAGAACAACTCCCCCTGCTGTCTTCTTCTCATTAAATTATTTCTATTGCCACCTTTCTCCTCAATCACGCTTCCAAGATATTTTACGTGCTATATTTTTTGAAGCTCTATTCGATAAATAATGGCATACTGGTACGTTCACCATATATTTTATTTTTATTATTTTGGTTTTAATATATCCCCTTCTCTCTTCAAATACACCCCAACTCCATCATAACGTGCTTAGTTTATTATTTATTTGTATTTACTCCAAATTCAAGAAGGTAATTCGACCTTCAAAATTGTGTTGCATGGTTTTAACAAGTGTATACTTATTGTAAGATATAAATAGTGATTTAATGATTTCAAATCATTACAGTTGACGAGTAATAAGAGGTCAAACTTGCTGTTTTTTACTTTTCTCGTACCATTGTTAAGGCTAAGTAATTAACGTATGGGGCTAAAATTTAATATAACTAAACATTCATGTTAGGCGTATAGAAGGAAATATTTATAGTACTAATATTATTAATAATATTATTATTTAATTATGTACATCTCATATGGATATCTAGTTATACTGTATTTTAGCCCTTTTTATTAATAAATTTACATTAATTATGGTACGAAAAAATCATAAAATAGCGAGATTGAACCCTTATAGCTCTGATATATCATTATTTTAAACTTAATTTTAAATGTATTGGTCAAGTGTAAGAAAAGGTGGTAGCCTTAACTTCGCCATTTAAGTCTATTATTATTATTATTATTATTATTATTATTATTATTATTATTATTATTATTATTAATAATAATATTAATATTAGTATTAATATTATTATAACTCGTGAACTGTAATAAGTTGAAATGATGGAATCACTATTTACACCTTATGAATTATACACTTGTTAAAATATGAAATAAAATTTTAATACTCTAAAGAACTTTAGAGGGGGCTTACACTTTATATTTGTTATTTTATTTCGATCTTTAATTTTTTTTATTCCTGCAACCCCCCTTCGCAGCTAATAGATTTTTTTTGTGTTTTTTATATTTTTAAGACCGCCCAAGTTTTTCGGGGAATTTTACCACCACCTCACTCAGAATGTGCTCAAGATACCAAATTATCAACCCTTCCTTTACACATTAAAGTAGCGATCTTACCTTGACCTATTACACTATGGTATAGATAGGGTCATAGTGTAATCCATCAAGGTAAGTGCTACCTTCCAGTGTAAAGTGAGTGAATAAAGCACCTGATTTTAAATGTTTAGTACATTTCTTGAAAACCAATGACAAAATAAGATATGACACAATTTATAACACAAACATGTCATAGATATTAATTAAGACGCCTTCTAAAATGTTGAAACTCATTTTAAATGTTCAACTGTTTCACAATTCTAAAACTGTCGTTCGTTAATTCAAAAAAATGGCTTACCTCAAAATGAAGCTGAAAGATATCAACAGTGTTTTTTGTCGGTGGTTTTTTACCTTTTTAAAGTTGCTCACCATCTCAATCGTAAACACTTAACTCAAATAAACTAAAGGTGGCGACTGATTTTCAAGAAAAAAGAACATTATTATTTAACACGAGCATTCGTTAGTCAATGCAGTGTAACGAGCGACGAGCCGAGCCGAACCACTCGATTCGAGCGCGCGTGTTCCAACCGACTGTCGGTTTTTCATGCAAATCCCTTTGATTGTTATATTACAAGTTAGTACAGGTGTATCGCCACACGTGCCTAACACACACATCCAGTCATCATTAGTGTCTACTGGAGGTAAGATGCGTTGTGTGCTTCTAATAATTTGCAGCATGTGTTTGCTCACGATTAAGGTGAACCAAAGTACAATATAATTATTTTGATATTCAACAATTAGTGTCTTGTTTCACAATTATTGGCACAATTGAATTAAGCAGATACTCAAAATCTGTAGAATACATTAGAATGACATTTTTATATTGATTACTAATTTCTTGGATTTTCAAAATATTCATAAATGTCGCTCCACCATTAATAATCCTTTCTCTAGAATGGTTCGTCTGCCACCTCCATCTTTGTCTTCTCTTATCTCTATTTAAATAAAAACATCTTACTGAAATAACGCAGAACTTAGGACTTTAAGTCCGATATTTCGGTTATACGTGAGAGAAATTCGGAACTTTGTCGAGCCGAGTATTCGAAGTAACCTTTCGCCACACGAGCTTTTTAATCTAATGTTTGTCATTAGCATTACATTACAAATCTCGGCTCATGCCATCCACCACCTTTAGTGAGTATTTTTTCACATTAGTTAAAACTATTCTCCCTAGACATACTAGTATTTTTATTCTGATTACTTAACTTAGGGAGTAACAATAATTTATATTAAAAGAACTTCAATCCTAATTAGTTAAATGTGTTACATGTCAAATTACAAAAATGAATAGGCCTACACACATTTTATCTTTGTAAAAACTTTTAAATATCTCATATGCCACTTAGTAAAATTTATTTGTAGCTTAGGCATTAAAATAGGGATAAAACACTAAATAAAATTTAAAAAATGTATATATGAATGGAAAAAAATGATGGAGTTGAAGGGGACTCGAGAAAAGGACATTGCCGTTTAGTTTGCAAATTTTTTGTCAAAAAAAATCAAATATTTCCGCAGTGGAAAAATTGAGTTGAATTTTATTCACATAGTAAAACCATAAGTTCTTGAATATCTTGTATTTACATAGCGGCACTAGCTGAGAAATTTTTTAAATGAAAAGAAAAAGTTATCATTAAATTTCAGGACACCCTTGAAAGATATCAAATACTGTTGATATTACTATGTGAAGAAAATTAAACTTTAGGTTTCTACTGGAGAAATATTTGATTTATTTTGCCCCATAAAATGGTTTTCTATAAAAACTGCAAAAAGGCTGACCTTTTTTATTCGTCCCCTTTCACCCCAACTTAAAACAAATAGCTAATAAAAGACAGCCATTATTTTTTTTTAAACATGGTATTATTACATTAGGCTTATATTAGTTTAACTTGGAGCTAAACAAGACTGCCATTAATTAAGTATTTTCATTTGCAAGTAATAAATATAGTTTGAACCCTTGGGAGTACGCTCTATACTATAAGTAACCTTACATTTTGGGTTGAATTAATTAAAGATATATGTGAAAATGTTAAACTGCACACACTCACGCAAACTTACGTAGCTCTGTCACTAAGGTGGAGGGTGTAGGAAACTACATCCAAACTTCCTTGAACATGTACTCATTTATTAACATGTTCGCAATTGAAAATTTTAAATTATTTTAGGACAACTTTAATTATTTTTAAGAGTCATAGCTGCATTCTAATAATATATATGATGATTATAACTTTAGAAAAATGGCGACCGTAATTTTACCTTGAAATCTTTCAAAATAATTTAGCTTTGTAAATGATCAGATAGTGTAATTAGTTCACTAATTTGTGAAATATTGATCCTTTCGCCTCACAACATAAGTTATAGTTGAAGCGTGTGGCCGAATAAGGGTCTATGTTACAATTGGTAAGTTTTGAGAAAATACATTTTCAAACTTTTGAGAGTAACGCTCGTCTGTGGCATCCAAGCATATATAGACCCTTTTTCCACAGTACAATGAAAACACTTTAGTGCAACATTTTTTTACATGAAAATATTGTTTTCTGATAAATAACATAAGATAGGCACATTCTGGCTGCCAGGTTTTCATGAATGAATGAACGAATGAATGAATGAATGAGGCCAGGATGAAGACAATGTCATGCCTTTCTTTCACATTCTAAATATTCTTTAACACAATACTATAACATGGTTTTATTTTAACATCAGAAAATGAAAATATATGTTACACTAATACAATAGGGCCTATCTTGTTTTGTCACCAAACTAAAATATTCCAACAGCAAGAATAACCAATAGCAATTAATAATAATAATAATAATAATAATAATAATAATAATAATAATAATAATAATAATAATAATAATAGTAAAAAATAATTAACCTTAAGTTTTTTAATTGTACATAAAGTCAAATAAAATAATAGAGAATACAAAAACATTAATTTTCTGAGTCTAAAACAGCTAATATTGTCTCAGTTTGTTTAATCACTGGGCAGCAACAAATAGGGATATTCATGCACTCATGTTTTAATGGAAGCAAAACAGTACCACAAAGTACTGAACTTTTTGTGTAAAATTAATAAAGGAAACAAGCTGGTAAAATAAGACATAGCCTGCCCGGGGCACGCAACGTGACTACTGCACAGATACCTTTATTCTAGAGCAAATATAAGCTGCGCTCTGAAGACAAACACTGGTTTGTGCTGTCTTCTGACGGAAAATAAAATAACTACCTTATTGGGCGGGTAGAGGACTTTATGTAGAACTCTTTTCCACCAAAAACTCAACATGTGTTTAAATGTAACATATACCCTTATTCGGCCGCACGCTTCAGTTAATGGTAAAGCCGGGTTGAATTCACTTTTAATTCAAACCAAATCTCTAAAACAAATCTGCATTTTACTTACAAACCCCTATTCTCAAATACCCATTTTTGAAAGTATCATAATCAGTGTTTAACTTTCCCACATTAGTATGACTCAATTTGATTTAATTCTGATTTTATTTACATTAAGTGGTAAAGTAATGCCCTGGTGTTTAGTTGGTAGGTTCACTCAATAACTATTCTGGGCTAAAACATTTGTAAATATCATAATAGTTCTTAAAAAATATTTCTTATTCAAAATTATAAGAAGAAAAATATTATTTTATACAGTCTTATCAGGCCGCTAGAAAAGTTTTTTTTATCACCACGTCTTACTATCTGGTCATGTTCTATGCATCTAGAAAATATAATAAATCTACTTTAATATATTCGGAAGTCAGGTCATTTGATCTGCAGCTGTCAATGTCGATATATGTTATCAATACGTATAAAATAACACTAATAAAACAGTCAAACTTTATCAATATTGAACACAAAAAAGTTGTATTTGTATATTAAAAAAAACTCTTTTTTTTTAGTAGAATTTGAGTATAGTTTAATTGGGAAAAAAGATCACTTTTAGCCATTTGTTTGTAAACTACATAACTTTGATAAAGTATAAAATAAATGGTACGGTGCACCGCATAGACTTTTTCTCTCTTTCTATAAGCTCGTAAGATTTCTGAACGGAATAATGTACATTGTATCATCACCACTCCACATAAGAACACGCA
>CABFWB010002900.1:58883-76741 GCA_902151455.1 Timema bartmani | reverse complement strand
GGGGGGGGGGGGGGGCGCTTATATAATTCATATACCACAGTGGGTCACGGGCAACGCCGTGCAGGATTGCTAGTTTTAAAATATAAATGTAAACGGTTCAAATCATAGAAACTGGTGAGTTACTTTTTAGGTTCCTTTTAGTTACTCACGCCTCTTTGGTCTTGTGGTAAGAGTTTCTGACTTGTAGATCCAAATATTACGGGTTTGATCCCCGGCGCTTACAAAAATCTGTATGTGAAACAACGGGTCTAGAACGCAGTCAAAACTCAGCCTCGCGGGGACAAATGAGGAGTTACTTGAAAAAAAAAAGAATTAGCAGCTCCGGTTTAGAAAACCTAGATTTACGGCTGGAGGGCTCGTTGTGTTGACTACATGACACCCTCCATCCGCAAATGTTGGCACTATCATCGCTAAGGGTAACGGCCGCTTGGTCGGTATAGCTCGTTTACAGGCTAGCACCTTGGAGTTTTCTTTTGTTACTCACCTCTGACAGTTGATTGCTGACTTAGTTTGCTGTTGCAGTCTTTGTGTTTAGGGGAATGGGTATAACTTACAAAATTTCCTTTTATTATGTCTTTTGTGACATTTTAGTCACATCCGTATAGTAATTATATACAGGGTGCTCCCAGGTTAAACGGCTAAACGTTGGAAAGTGGTAATGGATCAAAACCCCAGCTCAAAATGTATTTTGGAGATTTGCTCGTTTTCGCTTTATTTACGCGCAAACGGCAAAAAAACTAAATCAAAACAAACGGTAAATATTAAATAAAATATTGTATTTATTTATTTCAAATTGACGGCTTCCAGCCCGGAGAAAAGTATTGTACCTATCAATGACAGAACGAGTGGCTGACCGACATTGTGCGACTGTTGTTTCTTCGTAAGCTTGCATCATCCTTTGTCGTAATGATTGAAGGTCATTAACAGGATATATATATATACATATATATGTTGGCGTTAAATCAGGTGAACGGAGAGGCCAAGCCACAGGTCCAGCGCGACAGATCCATCTTCCAGGAAAATTAATATTAGGCCATTGCCGAGGACCTCTGCAGAAAAAAGTGTTTTTATTCAGTTTTTTGCCGTTTGCGCGAAACAAGAGTTAAAACGAGCAAATCTCCAAAAGATATCTTGAGCTAGTTTTTTGACCCACTACCACTTCCCAAAGTTTAGCCGTTTAACCCGGGAACACCCTGTATAACCAATCTATAACAATTAAATCACGCACGTGATTTTTTTTAACGTCACGCTCGTTTGGTTTGGTCGGCAATGATGAGACTTTTTAAATTAAGAGAAAAAGTCCTGGTAAAATTACGCAGTGCCCAAGACAGAACTTCAAAAATCATTGAGACTACCATCGGTAGAAAATTAAGCTAAATTGTATTTATTTTGAAAAAAAAAAAGTAGTAAAAATTGCAAGAAATTAACTCGCGTTTAATTCTTAAGGAGGATTAAAAGCTCAACGATGAATAATTTCTGGCCGACATCTTAGCTCAGTCTGTAGCGCGTCTGTCTGCTGAGCTAAGGGTCCCAGGTTCGATTCCCGGCATAGGCATGGCTGAAAATGTTATCAATGGTGAAATGTGGGTTTACTCTTTCATAGTGATGAATTAACGGCCGGGGTTTGGGTGTTGTGTCTGTTCTAGTCTTAAGTTAGTTTATAAGTCGTGTACTTATATAATCCGTCGGTTCTGAAAGTGAACGTTAAATAACTCAAACAGGTGAATATAATGAAAGTGAGTAATTTCAGGGGCAGGTTTAGCTGTACCACAGTAATCCCATGGCTTCTTTGGTGCTGACTGACAGCTCACAGCTGACAACTGACAGCTTTGAAAAGCTACCGGACCAAATTATGTATCCCTACGCCGAACCATATGATCTGTAAAAATCATGTATTTAGCAGCTGTCACTTCTGACACCTAAATGTTGACTGTCAGAAGTCAGCTGTGAACTGTCAGTCAGCACCAAAGAAGCCACGGGGCTACTGTAGTAAGGGTAATATTTTAGCTACGGGAATTATCTAAAACTGTTGCGTGAAGAATATAAATAGATTCAAAACCATTAGATCAGTTTATTCATTGAGGCCATTATTCTGATTCAAGGTGGCGGCGTCGAAAATGGAAAACGTGTGCAAGTGTCACGGCGTGTCCGGTTCCTGCACCACCAAGACGTGCTGGCGACGCCTGGCGCCTTTCCAGACCACGGCCGCCATCTTGAAGTCCCGCTACCACCAAGCTCTGCGCCGCGACCCGGACAACGCCTCGTCCCGGCGCCCTAACGGACGTCTCCACCTCTCTCCCGACGACCCTCTGCTTTACCTGGAACGTTCCCCGACGTTCTGCTCTCTCACCGGAGGGAGGAGGTGTCAGAACGCCGACAACTGTGCCACGCTGTGCTGTGGCAGAGGTTACAACCTAGTTCTGGTCCCTGCCACCAGACCGTGCAACTGTCGCTGGAAGCCATGTTGTTTCGTGCAGTGCGATCGTTGCTCCTTCCAACAAGAAGTCTACACCTGTAAATAAAATGACAAGCGTTAGATATTAGAGACCTGTTGGTCATTTCTAGGCGAGGATACGGTGATCTGTAGGTCACTTCTAGGCGAGGACACGGTGATCTGTAGGTCACTTCTAGGCGAGGATACGGTGACCTGTAGGTCACTTCTAGGCAAGGACACGGTGACCTGTAGGTCACTTCTAGGCAAGGACACGGTGACCTGTTGGTCATTTCTAGGCGAGGATACGGTGACCTGTAGGTCACTTATAGGTGAGGACACGGTGACCTGTAGGTCACTTCTAGGTGAGGACACGGTGACCTGTAGGTCACTTCTAGGTGAGGACACGGTGACCTGTAGGTCACTTCTAGGTGAGGACACGGTGACCTGTAGGTCACTTCTAGGTGAGGACACGGTGACCTGTAGGTCACTTCTAGGTGAGGACACGGTGACCTGTAGGTCACTTCTAGGCGAGGACACGGTGACCTGTAGGTCACTTCTAGGCGAGGACACGGTGACCTGTAGGTCACTTCTAGGCGAGGACACGGTGACCTGTAGGTCACTTCTAGGCGAGGACACGGTGACCTGTAGGTCACTTCTAGGCGAGGACACGGTGACCTGTAGGTCACTTCTAGGCGAGGACACGGTGACCTGTAGGTCACTTCTAGGCGAGGACACGGTGACCTGTAGGTCACTTCTAGGCGAGGACACGGTGACCTGTAGGTCACTTCTAGGCGAGGACACGGTGACCTGTAGGTCACTTCTAGGCGAGGACACGGTGACCTGTAGGTCACTTCTAGGCGAGGACACGGTGACCTGTAGGTCACTTCTAGGCGAGGACACGGTGACCTGTAGGTCACTTCTAGGCGAGGACACGGTGACCTGTAGGTCACTTCTAGGCGAGGACACGGTGACCTGTAGGTCACTTCTAGGCGAGGACACGGTGACCTGTAGGTCACTTCTAGGCGAGGACACGGTGACCTGTAGGTCACTTCTAGGCGAGGACACGGTGACCTGTAGGTCACTTCTAGGCGAGGACACGGTGACCTGTAGGTCACTTCTAGGCGAGGACACGGTGACCTGTAGGTCACTTCTAGGCGAGGACACGGTGACCTGTAGGTCACTTCTAGGCGAGGACACGGTGACCTGTAGGTCACTTCTAGGCGAGGACACGGTGACCTGTAGGTCACTTCTAGGCGAGGACACGGTGATCTGTAGGTCACTTCTAGGCGAGGACACGGTGACCTGTAGGTCACTTCTAGGCGAGGACACGGTGACCTGTAGGTCACTTCTAGGCGAGGACACGGTGACCTGTAGGTCACTTCTAGGCAAGGATACGGTGACCTGTAGGTCACTTCTAGGTAAGGACACGGTGACCTGTAGGTCACTTCTAGGCGAGGACACGGTGACCTGTAGGTCACTTATAGGCGAGGACAGGGTGACCTGTAGATTACACTCATCCGCTGACTGGGCAGTGAAGATGTTCTCCCTCACTTCGGGTCAGGTGTTACGAAAAAATAAAGCAGTGACCTAACAAATATTTTAACAATTTTAACAAGTTTTTTTTTATAGACAATCTTTTTTTTTTAGTTTAGGCTTGTAATCAAACTATATTGTTGATTGGAGGAAAATATAAGGATTGTAAAAATATCTTCGACAGGATGCTTATATTTCTTAGATGAGTTTAATATATTGCAGTTTCTATAATATTTAATAAACTCAAAATAAACCTTCTAAACACTAGTGTAGCTCCTTTTTATGTTATTTTTCTCGGTTAGTCTCAATACCTTCTTCTTTTCCACGTATCTTCATAAATTTACATAATTCACCTTAATTTTATATTGAGCTCTTAAGATAATTGGAGAAAATCAAAGATAAAAGAAGTACATCAACAAAATAATAATCATACTTCATGCTCAATTATTTAAATTACTTATTTGATTTATTTTTGTATACTTTATAATGTTATTTTTTTTAGAATTATTGTGCTAGTCAACCGTTGAATGAACTTTTGTTAGTCTTAAAATATTTTTTTTTACTTTGCTTTGAGCTTAAATGCTCACACTTGATTTGTACTAATATGTTGCAATTAATAAAATAGAATATAAGTTTAATTAATTTTGAATTTGTATAATATTTTGTGTATACATAACATAGGCCTAGAATGTAAATTTAATATAAATAAAAATACACATTTTTGATACAATTTATTTTAAATTTTTACAAGAATTTATATAAAAAAAAAGGGATTAATGACATGCAAATTATCAACCTCGGTGGTCTTGAGGTAAGCTGCTCACCCTGGGACCAGATGTCCTTAGGTTCAAATCCAGTTGAGGTCAACGGATATTTTATTGAGCGATAAAAATCCGTAGCACAACTTCCTTCGGAGGGGAAGTAAAGCCGTCGGTCCCATGTCGATTGTGGTGTGTAAAAGAACCTTGGAAGGTGCGTGAAAATACCTTTCCCGGCAAAATTATAAGGTGCTTTCGCTCTCGCTCATAGAAATTTTCGTGTGCTGATGTAATCAATCGGCTCAGAAAGTGCACGTTAAGTACCTTAAATAATTTTTTAAAAAACTGGTGTAAACGACCTTGATGACTTTCATGGTGAAGTCCTCACACCATGCCCTGGCTTTAGTGGGTTCAAACCCAGTTGAGGTCGATGATTTCTAACGAAATATGGAAATCCGCAGCACAATTTTCCCTCGGAGGGAAATTAAAGGCGTTGATATCATCATCATCATGGGATACACTTTTCGGTCAAATACATTGGATTTTTTCTCACTCACTCGTGGAGTTCTGTTTAGAAAACGACGGTAAACTACTGCACTTAAATACTTCCCTAGAACATGTGATTTTTACCAGATGGAGCGGGCGGGCGTCACTAACTGGTTGAAGAGCCCATTTTGCACGCTGCTCTGAATAGATGTTGTAGCATCACTTCAGCCTTCAAGTAGCATACGGTACTTAGCATTATTGTACATAATGTAATCCTACTTTTAAATCAAAGGGTAGTTTTATACTTTATTAACGACAGTAATATTCCATTTATTTATTTTTTTAAACTTTTATAAAAAAAATTAAAAATTGTAGTTAAGATTTTATCAAATTTTAAATGTCTGTAACAACTTTTTTAAGCTTTATAAACATTCTGATCAAGTTTTGACTGTTTATTAATTTTACTATCGACAACAACTTTATGTTTATAATAAGATGGAAGTATTTAACTGTAGATACTTACATTTATTTTAATCGAAATTATTTTTAATTAGTGATTGTAAATAGTAATTATTCGGTTTCTAACTTGTTTCAAGTTTCAGCTAGATATCTTAGGATTAAACCTACAACGTGGGTTTCAATATGAAGACAAATGCTAGTACATTTTAAAAAACTAATTACTCTTATTATACCTGACTTGTTAGATCATTGTGTTGATACCAGGAAGTTTTTGTGAAGCTATTATTGTTATTATTTGAATTATTTTGCTGGTAGAGCTCAGATGGATAGTAAGTATAAATGGGGGGGGGGGTTTGTATTTTTAATAAAACTGATAGAACCACCGTGATCGCCATCAAGTAGTTCTTAAAGCACGCACAAGAGGTGTTAGTAGTGCGCTATTCATTATATTATTTTCTTTGTTTTACATTTATTGAACTCAATTTTGTAAGAAATCTAATCTCAATCAATGATCACTACACTATGATGTAAATGATTTCCGTAAATCACTTTACAGTTTGCAAATATAATAACTAAAATGTGTTAAATTTAAATATAATGTAGATAATATAATCCAAAATATATATTTAAAATAAACGAATTTATTTAAAATAACTTAAAAACATATTGTTGCCAAAGATGGTTTTAATTATAAATAGATATTCTCTAATAAAACTCATAATACGTTATCATTTTACATATCTTCTAATTATTGTAGATCAAAGAAATTTACTAACATAAATATGTATTTTTTAGCTCTTACTAATAATGGCTTAATTATTTCATGCTAGTAGGAAACTAAATGGCACAAAAAAAAAATACGTTTATTGGCGCTTGATTTCTGAAAGGATCCAAAAATTTGTCAACAGTGTTTGTTGTGTTTATGCTTAGAAGTAAAAGGTCTGAATTAATTATCTTATAACAGTTAACTAGAAGTAATATTTGAGACTGTTATCGATCTATGACTATTTTAAATACGTGAATGCATTAACTTTAATTGGGTGAGTTTAGTATTAATTATAAGTTTTCAGTGGCCCACTAACCTCACTATTGAGACCAGAATGAAATTATTGCTGTATTAAATAGACACACTCGATTGAAAATTCATACATACTTACAAACATACCTAATCACACCGTTCCCTTACGAGGTAGGCAAGAAACTGTGCATGTAACTCAAAAAACAAATCGGTACTTAATCCATCCTCACTAACTTTTTCCACACTTCCCTATCCTTGAATACTCCCTTCGCTTCAACAACATCCATACACCGAGTCATACATGCGCCTTTATTTTTTTTAAATTATTAATGTTTCTCTTTCTCACACATTCATCTACAACATTTAACCACGTCTTACATGGCCTACACCTTCCTTTCGGTACACACACTCTACCTTCATATATTTGGAATCAAATAGCCAAAGTTATTATTTATGCTTTTAGTGAGGATTACTCCATCTAGATATCATATTCTGAAAATTGAAAAATTATACCTGGACACGGGAATCGAACCCGGTACCTTTGGATTAGTACGCCAATGCTCTAACCACTGAGCTATCCAGGATCCGTCCCGTGCCCAGGGTCATTCATCACTCATATTTTAAGGCACTCGATCCACACTCATCCTCTCAAAATGCCCAAAAAATTCAAAGTGTCAAATATTTTTGTTTTGCAATCACTTCTACAATTTTGTTATACCTATTTATCTCATATTATAATGAACAATAACATGTTATAAAAATTTATAAACAAGCCCTGATATCGTTTCAAATACTTTGGACAAGGATTGTTCAAATGTTCATAATTAGTAATAGCTTAGATATGAAACATTGTGCTTTGTTAGCACGATGAACCTACAAGAAAGTTATCTAAATAAATTAAGTTAGTAGTATTTATCTTCCAGATAGCAAGACTGGAGCCTGATAAACTTTATTCCTGCGTCTTCCAGTCACGGGATGGAATCCCCGGGTAGCAGATCATGCGCCAACAGAGCGTCCAGCAGCCCGCCGTCATCAGGACAGCGATATGACGACACAGGGAAACGTGTCCGAGGATCCTCCTCCTTGAATTCCACCCTCTCCTGCCCACCCTACCAGCAGAACCACCGGAGCAGCGTCCCGAGGTACCCCAAACGACAGCCGTCCATCTTGATGCCACCTCCGGGGACCTACCCTAACATCCCGCCCTTCCCCGGGATCCCTTCGTCGACCATGGTCGTCCAACAGCCGAGAATGTTCGTGCCTCTCTATCAGATACCACCTTCATCGCCACCGTGCGTTTCTCCAGTGGATCAGATGTTCCAAATACCTGCGACGGCGAATATACAGACGCCGCCACCGCCGTCGTCACCGATGACGATGAACGTCGGTGCCCCCCACGCGACACTACCTCCACCTACCGTGTTCCTCACTCCTCCACCTCCTCAACCACCGGACCAACCTAATCTAGTGTTTAAAAAGATCACAGAGTCGGATGGTTACAGGTTGATGATGTCGCTCCCAGTGGGACATCGTGAAGATGGGACGTACGGCTTACTGTCGAATGTGCCTCCCAACCAGGACTATCACATCTCAACGTACTACGTGAATCCAGTTACGTACTTCCCGGTGATGCCTGAAACAGCGCCGATCAATGGAACAAATCAGGCTTTGTAGCTCGTAAAAAAAAAAATCAAGAATTTACTGGATTCGCACGGGGGAGTCTAACTATTAAAAAAAATGAAGCTTCTAAATAAGTTTAATGTTTAGGGTAAGAGTAAAGAAGACGTATATACCCTCGTGATTGCTGCAGTTCCGTAGACAAAGACTATTATTACATGTTGTGGAAGTGGAAATAACTTTTTGTTGTTGTCGTTATTGGAACTTATGGCGTTTTAATTTTTTATGACATGACTATTTTTTGAGGACTGTAAAACTTAATAGTACCATAAGGCTTGGAATTAGTTTTACTTAGTCAGTAAGTTTGTTTTTAAGACATATTCTTTGATTGTAATGAGACATTTTTAAGAACGTCGAACAAAAATAAATTATTTTAACAACAGCTTTCATTCCGTTTGTGCTGTGGGTATATTTGAGTGTGAATTCTAACGGATGATGTAAAGTATTTCACAGGCAAAATAAGAAACCATTAGCGAAAGCGAAATTCAAAGTTCACTGGAAAAAGTTTGTGAATTTACAAACATTCTTTGTTTCATGTTTGTACAGTGTTATTTCTATCTAATTAATTTTATCGTCCTTATAATTATTATATTTAATGCCACGCAGGACTTCCCTTAGCAGACGTGGGGGTCCTGGGAAAACTTAGTTTGCGGAGCCCCCAGTTGTCTTCCTCCCCCTCAAAAAATTAACCAAAAAACTTAAATTTTGATTAAGGTTATTAAAGTAGTTTGCACTTATGTACCAATTTTCAGCCGTATAAACTATCACATTTTTTTATTTTATTTTTTTGAGAGAGATTATAAAATCACTTAAGGAAAACCACCTTCAATGCACCCGGACAAGATTCAAACCCCGCTAGTTTTTCAGAAGGGCTGATGGTCGATATCACTTTTGACAAGTTGTAATACATTATGGAACTGGTTGACATCCAGTCTAAAATATTACCTGAGACTGGTATCATCACTTTAAAAGATGTCTAGTGATTTAAATACTATAGCATCCTTCCTCGTTGTGTGCCGAAAATATAGGCTACTGTTCAACTGCTCTACAACCACATTAAAACTATTTCATAATCTTATTTATCGCTCAAAATATCCAAAAAATTGTCGGTCAGTTGGATAAACAGCTGTGCTATTGGCTAACGTGCTATGGACTCTGGCACGGAATTGGCGCCAAGCACCCCTGGACATCGTGGCCCAGGGAAGTTTCTGGGTCAGTACCTAAAAATCTCCAACCCCCGCATCCGGAAGGGTAGGATGATCCGGTTCAGGCCGGATACCTAGGGAGGCAAGAATTAACCCCACCTCCCCTTCCAGTCACTCACTGCTTGGACCGGCACCGGGGGACTACGTGCCTCCCACCTGTCCAGGGTGGTAACCGGAGCTATTTACTTCCACTCACAGTTGCGACCTTGTGATCTCCACTCTTTCCCGTGTGTATGGGAATGGGGTTACGCCCATTGAGCGTGGGAAGGTAATTTCCCCACTCCTCTTGCTTACGAGTGGAGGCGCCCATGTCTAGCCCATGAACTAACTAACTGTCCAGATTAGCGCCGGAGCTATAAAACGGCTCACCACATGAATGGTGAGGCCCAGAACTCCAGGACCCCGGACCCCACCACGCTGCCAACGCCATCACTCGTCGGCGACTAAACACACTGTCCCACAGAGTCCAACCCATTTCTGGGCCGCCACCTCTAGCAACCTCGTGACGTGGGCATTCGGCCCAGCCCTGTGTACTACTTATAACGGAAGTAGTCTAACGGGGGCGTATCAGTCCGCAGGGACACCCCAAGCACCTGTAGATAGCCGATGCAAGCATCAGTCTCTCTGGGACGGTCTGTACTCTCATCCGTCTCGAAATCGACTGGTGACTGCGGATGGAGTCGCGCCTAAGAAAACACCCCATGTGACTGTCGCGTGTGAATAGTGCCGCCACGGTCTGTTGCGGCCGTAGTCTCACGACTCCAGCCGCAGTCACAGGTAGCTGTCGGGCCATGCGCAGCCATGCTTGCTGCTTGTACACCCCTAAGGGATTTCATGATGCTACTTTTTTCTAACTGATATTTCGAGCTATACTCAAATGGATACTAACTGAACTAAGGATGAATAATAAAGAAGGAATTTTTTAAGGATATATACCAGGATTTATCTAGCGGGAGGGTGTGAAAAACACCTGCGTCTTGTTTTATTTTGTTATTATTATTATTTGAGGTATTCAGCGTGAACTTTCTGAACCGACCGATTAAATCAGCACGTGAGAATTTCTATGAGCGAAAACGAAAGGACCTACCAATTTTGCCAGGAAAGGTATTTTCACACACCTTCCAGGGTTCGATTACATCCCACAATCGACATGGGACCGATGGCTTTATTTCCCCTCCAAAGGAAGTTGTGCTACGGATTTTTATCACTCAAGAAAAATCCGTCGACCTCAGCTGGGTTTGAACTCACGAGCATCGGGTCCTGAGGCAAGCACTTTACCCCAATATCTTCGAGATTGACACNAAAAAAAAGTGATATTAAAAACCCAAAAAACATTTATAAAAAATAAGTTTAAGAAAAAAAACACTGGAAAGGGGGGGGGGGGGAGAAATACTAAAACATCAATAATATAAAGAAACATTTATATACTAAAGTACATTTTGTTACTGAACATGCAATACATATTATCGTATAACGTTTACAACATCATTCTCCAATCAGTCATTAGCTTGTCTTTTTAGTTTTTACTGATTTAAAGTTATCACTTTTGATTTTAGTGTAAAAACGTGGATTTATCATAAGAAAAATTGTTATGTATGTTATATTTGTTTGTCACTCAAGCGAAGTAGCATAATAATTCTTAAATCCTACCGGGAAAAAAACCTCGTCATTTAGGCCTTTATCACAAGAGATTGTGCCCTTAAGGGTATGCATAACCACTTCGAACTATTTAAAATAAGCGTTGGTAATTCAGTGTTCTCTATAAAATAATTAATTCATTGTGAACATTTTCATCGTTACATGAACCATTTTAGCATATTTATTAAAGTTGTCTTTTTTTTATATTGTAAAACTCAGTTTATACACTAAACCATTTTTATAAATTTAGAGAAGTAACCTAATAATTATTAAGTATATTTCCTACGACCGGCTTCAGTGGCCGAATGGTCTAAGGCGTCACTTTCGTGATAGAATGGCCTGCTGAAGATGGGGAAATCAGGGCTCAAATCCCGATCGGCTCTACTGAGGGTGATTTTTACTAAATGGTTTCCCACTATCCTCTCACACAAATGCTGGTGAATTACCTCTAAAATGCTATCTTCTTCTCCCCTACCTCACTAGAGTAATTATTATCATAATATATGATTATAACCTGAACAGGTAGTAAGACGCAGTGATAAAAAAATCTTACAAACAAAATATGTTCAATATATTTTGAAACTAGTAGGCTCACCCTTAAGAGCACGTTATAATAAATGCATATTATTTATAAAGTCAATTTCATTAGTATTTTGAGTACTTACATTTAACTTATACTACTATACAAAAAAACAAACTGAAATCACTTTTAAAAATATGTTTCTACTTATTCAAAATAAACAATTTGAAATACATATTTTCGTTAACAGCTTAATTATGTAAGTTTGTAAGTCTGTAAGTTTGTATTCAAGCTGCTGTCGGACGTGTATGTGATGAACCTATTTTCAGCTTATGAACATCAAAAACTAATATATTTTTTTACAGAAATTTATTTTTAAACTGACATTGAAATGTTCATGCATTTACTAATATTACCAATTCCAACAATATAACTTAATTGTACTGTGATAGTTAATATTTTTAACAATTAATACTGTAAAACACAAAATACAAAACCATAAAGTAAAAAAAAAAAATCACACTCTTCTACATTTATGGACGAATTTGGTACAGCCCAGACACATATACGATAATTAATAAATGTCACCTCAATAAAATATGGTAAGTTTGTTAGAGATATGATTGTCTATTTAATCCATCAAAATATGAATGCTAAAATTTCATATTTTCTTCATTATTTTAATTATTATTTTCATTTTTATTTAGTTATGTAGTATATTTGATTTTAATAATATTGTCACTCATGCGTTGGTCCTTTACAACTAAATAATATAGTCCAGTGATATTTATATTCATTACAATACATAGTCAACTACACAAATATCAACAGTAATTAACAATGAATATACAAATTCAAGTAATGCGATTAACATGTTTGCCTAACTTGCTATTTAGCGCAGCAAAGCTACGTATCTTGGTCAATGATATAACGTGTGGTCGTAAATATAAGTTTTGAAAAATTCTTAACATACTTACAATAAACAACTTATAATTAAATAAACCCAACAGACAACAAAATATACCTTTTAAAAAAGAAATTGAAACAAGTCGAATGACAGAAAACACAGTTTAGTAAGGGAAAAAACTGTTATTAAATATTATGTTTCTAACTTACAACATGAGCAAGACTAATGGCCGTTAATTGCTATTTTTAGCTTTTGTTGCGCTTCTTTAAGGTGGGATAGAGGGAATTGCGGGTTATTGCCAGTAAATTTGAAGTAAATATTTGTGAGCACACAAAAAAAATAATCAAAAAGTGCTTTAGTAAATAAGTTTAATTTGATTTTATACTCGTAATAATTTCAACACTTTACGCTTCGACATGCTAAATTTCATTGAATGTAAGAGAGACTAGGAAAGTGTAGGCCATGGGAATGAAGTTTGTGAGGAGCATTTTAGCTGTCACGAGGAGAAACAGGATTAGGAATGAAGTTATCTGGGAAAGAGTAGGAGTACAGGGAGTGCATGAGATAGTAGAGAAAGCAAGACTGAGATAGTTTGGGCATATAATGAGGATGTTGGAGTACATGAAATAGTAGAAGAATCAAGACTGATATAGTATGGGCATATAATGAGGATGGTGGAGTACATGAGATAGTAGAGGAAGCAAGACTGAGATAGTATGGGCATGTAATGAGGATGTTGGAGTACATGAGATAGTAGAGGAAGCAAGACTGAGATGGTATGGGCATGTAATGAGGATGTTGGAGTACATGAGATAGTAGAGGAATCAAGACTGAGATAGTATGGGCATATAATGAGGATGTTGGATAAACCATTGATGGAAATCTCTGCTCCTTTGAGTACTTTTTTGTCAAGGTCACATAATAAATATAAAAGTGCGGATTGATGTATTATTATTATTATTATTATTATTATTATTATGTGTTCTGTCTTAAACAAGTCCATTCCTTATGTCAATGAACTTAGACCACCAATGCGCCCTGTCCTTTGCCTCCTCCTTGAGCTCCCAGAATTTTCTTTTTTCCTTCAACCCTCCTTCTTTCCCTCAACCTTACCTTCCGATCCAGTGTGCAATAATCACGTCCAAAATGGTGATTTTCCCACCCACTCTTCTTAGACTTGTTCATTTGTCACCCTGTCTGTCCACCTGATCTTCCTATATCTACGCTGTTGGTTTCTCCATCATTCAGCCTCATCTTCACTCGATGTCCAGGGTACAGGTTTGCAATCAGCCTTCTGTCCCTCCAGTTAATGACAATCTTCTTGAGTATTTCCATCAGTTTCTTCCATTTCACTCTATCGAACTCCTTAAAGTCGACGAAACCAATGTAGACTTCTTCCTTAACGTCCAGCACTCTCTCTGAAATTATTCTCAACATCCCGTCGATGACATCTCTGGTTCTTTTTCCTTTTCTGAATCCAAATTGCTCTTATTCCATCACACTTTCTATTTTCTATTCCAGTCACCTGTTGAGTATTCTTGTCACAATATTTTTCTTTAGAGCCAACATGGTTATGTCTAGAAAGTACTTGGGCCATTCACCTGTTTCGTAGATCCTATTTAGGTTTTGTCAGTGCCATTAATCCGTTGTTTCCAAGTTCCTAAATCATTCTTGGTCTGTGTAAAACCCGATGTTTTATCGAAGCAATAAAAACATATTATTATTACACTATACAAATATAGTATTATGAAATATAAGAAAATTCTATTAATTTTATAAATCCCCACCCCATCTTAAAGTTTAAATCACAACCTTTATATATATGTTATGACCTAGATACACATCAATTAACTAGAGCGTGTCAATGCACTTAAAAATACCAATGCTTAGTAAATGAAGTTATTTTGATTATTACTCCCAAATCACATTTATTTCCTCCACACATCTACATTCAGTTGCCAGGAGTCGTAAGGATTTAGAGCGATCATATGAGGCAAATCTTCTTCATCCTTCCCTTCTTCCAAAAGTTTGTTGACGTCAAAGAAAAACGCCTCACTTTCGAATGTTTTCATCTTATAGGTAGGCCTCGAGCTAAACTGTTCAATGCAGGGCATTCTAGGTTTATCTTTCTGTGGATTTTCAAACTCAAGTTTAATCAGTGCTCCACACACTTCGCTCAGCGCAAAGTCCTCAGCTGCCTCCTCTAGTGTCAGCTGACTTTTGATATCCTCGAGTATGTTTGACTGACAGAGGTCTTGATCCGGACTTTCTGACTTAAGATTGACTTGACTGATAAGGTCGTTATGATGAGCGCTATATTCTTTAATTGATGCAGTGTAGTTAAAGTTTCTCGGTTTATTCCTGCTAACTTTAAAAGGTGCAGGTTTCCTCAAAAGTTGATTACGAAAAACCTTCACTTTTTTGTCAATATCTTTCACATCAATTTCTTTACTTTTAACGTTCATATTTTTACTAAAATCATCAAAATTACTTTTTGGTAATAGATCCATCAATTTTGGTATAACTGAAGGCTTCTCAAAATGTGATGGTGTATTTATAGAATGGTCTAGCACCTTTGCACTATCAAAAATAAGGTTCTTGCCATCGGAGCCTCCGTTCTTGCTGGTGAACATCTTTGATTTGCTATACTTCACTGTATTCCTTAGCTTTAAGTAAGTTTTCGGTTCGCTGTGGAAACATTTCGAACCGGGTTGCCTTGAAGGTTCTTTCTGTAGAACGTTAGCGTACGTTTCCTTGGTCTGAATCGTTGCAGACCCTCTTTTACCACTGCTTCTATGTCGACGTGGGCTTTCCCTGTCCTTCTGCTTAACAATGCCAAACTGATCCTCCCTTTCTACCTGCCCATTATCATTCACTATCTCCCTGGTGCTCCATATCGGGTACGCTGTCTTCTTATCATCCTTTTCAACTGACGAGTCAAGGCCATCTTGTTTGTACTTGTCGTTTCTTATAGAATCGAAACTGCTACCATTGTTCCTCTTGCGCACGCACTCTTCAAAGGTCTGATGGTAGAATGAGGAGTGTCTGTAATCGTGACGGTACTGGTCCATCCTCATCAGTTTGGCCCCAGCGACTCCCGCGGTGTCGAGGTAGAGATCTTGACCACGAAAGTTTGTCTTGACCACGAAAGTTTGAAGAGTGAAGGTCCACCGCCGGCAAATCGTAACCAACGTTACTGACGGCGTAACCGTTGGTGTGCGGGGGGTAGCTACAGCTGGGTGCCGCATTAATATGGTTGAAATGACTCTCGGTGGACGAGGAGTAGACTTGGAAAGTCTCTTTTGCTAAGGACGGCCGAGGGAACCCGTCAAGTAGCAGATGATGGTAAGAGGAGTGGAACCGTACGTCTTGAGGGACTGTAGGGACCGCGACTTGACTGGTGAGGGAGTGGTATTGGACCCGTTCGTGACCTGTGGAGTGCCTCACCAGGCTGACGGTGAACATGGTGTGACCTGATGAGGGTCTGTTGGCTGAGGCACGCGGTGGCTCTTGTTGCTGCTGCATCAGCCTTTGTATTTCGAATATTGTGTTGAAAACAAAAGGGAAACCCTGTAAAATAAAGCAAATCAAATACAGCCATGAACAGAGAAAAAGAGGGTGACCAAGTATCACGTAAGTACCTTAAAGGGGGGCAGAGAAAGGTTAGAGCTTTGCTTAATTTTGTTGACAAGAGATGGGGGGGCTAGAACAATACTTACATAAGACAGAGAGGGGTGGGGAAGAATGGGAGAGTGACCCAGCCAACCCAAATGGATATAAAATAATTTAAAATGTCGAGACGTGGATTCAAGGAACTTGGTCGTCAGTTTAAAGTGGTTCAGAGTTTTTTTATGACTATAGTAATTCATGTATTCACTATTTTATGATTTAAATTAAATTTAAATTAATTTTTTTTACATAAGTTTATAGCTTTTTTTTTAAATAATTCATCTGTATAGTACAATAAATTTAAATTCATTTCACAACATTGTTTATTGTGAATATTTCGTACCATTAATTCACACCTTTACATTAATAATTACCAAAAGTCTAAAAATTGCATAAAACATAATGACTATTCTTGTTAAAAAAATTACAAAAAAAAAATTGTCAGAAATAACTTAGGCAAGGGGGGAGGGAAGTTTAGGCATTTGTTTATTTTTGCTTATAAAGGAGAGGGTTTCAAAACACCCAAAAATGTGCTTATTTAATAGTTGAATGACCCCAAATATTTATGGTTACGTCCCCAGTTATTATTGTTTATGTTTTTACTGACATTTTATTCCCATGCCTTAGCGTTAATAATAAACTATCAATAAATCTAACTAGATAATTATGTATGTATGTATGTATGTATAAGTATGGTGAGCTTTAATGACCTCACCTACAATTATCATTGAGAAAGTGTGTAAAATAAAAATAAGAAGAAAAAAAAAGTATCGTATCTAAACTTATCAGGCAGTCCGACACCTTAGCTCAGTCGGTAGCGTGTCTGTCTTCTGAGTTAAGGGTCCTTGGTTCAATTTCCAGCATGGCTGAAAAAATTTCTTTTGTGAAATTTGGGTTTGTCCTTTCACATTGATAAATTAACAGCTGGGGACTGGATGTTGTGCCTGTTCTAGTCCTAAGTTAGATTATAAGGCGTGTGAAGCTAGTACAGGCCTAGCAAGCCGGTAGTGGAAAATATATGGCTTGAATAAAAAAACTGACCCAGGCTGAAAACAGTAATGGATGTACTTTTCAAGTTGTATCTACAACACTGATCACTCAGATATTTCATTCCGACTTAAATTTGATAATTTTATTTCAATTCTAGTGATTGAAAGACCAATCAGCGAGTAACTATCGGAAGCGAAAATGCTCAACAACGACACTATAAAAATGTAGCCTACATATTCATTATGATCATCATCATCAAGTGCTTGCAGCCTGCGGCCGGGTAGGTTTATAAAAATGCCTCCATCTTCCTCTATCCTTCCACCATTCTTCCTCCTTTAATTTCTTCCATTCTTCTCCTCTCACTTGAACACTTTCTGTTATCTGCTCCTTCCATCTCTTTCTTGGCCTCCTTTGCGGTCTATTTCCTGCATATTTAATTTCCACCATATTCTTTGTCCATCCTCATAACATGCCTATACCATATCAGTCTTGCTTCCTCTACTATCTCATGTACTCCAACATCCTCATTACATGCCCACACCATCTCAGTCTTGCTTCCTCTAC